>ML248157.1:445-26132 GCA_005239495.1 Nicotiana undulata
GGGGTTGAGGCGTCTTATGTATATCAACATATCTAAACCGCCTATGTGGGTCCCACAGAGAGCAACTTGGTGCAGTCTCGCTAAAACACGAATATCTCTCTACTCCGACTTCGTATAGACAAACGGTTTAATGAGTTGGAATCTAGACTCATAGATCTTCAATTTGGTAGGTAGATAATCCCCTAACTCGAAGTATATTGGGAGAAAATAGAAGTTACATTTGACTTAATTTTCAGCACATTGAATGTAACTTGTGAAGACCTTTGCCAACTTTTGTTCCACCACTTGCTTGACTTCAAAACGTAGCACACGAATATCATATGACAAACATAACTCATAGCATAAACTCCTTATCATGTAATGAACCATAGTCTCACCCTAAAGTACATGTTGTAACATTTCAAACTCGTCGACTTTCGACGAATCTTATTTTCTTCAATTGGTTTAGCTTCTAAGCTTTCCAATCCTGTTGGTACTCGTTATTCAAGATCTTAAATATTTGTAACCTTCAAGGTAACATTATTAACTTACTATATATTCCATCAAATATAATCTTATTTTTTAGCTTACATCAATTGACTTACGATGTACTCTCACGTACGAAAACATGGGGTGTAACATATTCCCGGTCTCGGAATTTCATTCGGACCTCGGAACATAAAATCACCTTTCAAGCCAAATTTCAAATTCTTTAAAAACCTCAAAACTTCATTAACTCCAATTTTCTCATTTTGATCCGAAACCAATCAATTCAAGTCTGTTTCTTACCAAATTTCGCAGATAACTTATATAACACATATTGAACCTGTTCCGAGCGCCGAAATCATAATACGGGCCCGGCAGCACAGGTTTCACATCAAGGTTCATTTTCATAAGCCTTTAATATCTTTATAAAACAATTTTCTTTAAAAATTTATTTCTCCGACTTGGGTCCTCGGAATTCGATTCCGGGCATACGCCCAAGTCCCATATTTTCCTACGGACCTTCCGGGACCGTCGAATCACGGATCCAGGTCCGTTTACCAAAAATGTTGACCAAAGTCAACTTTATTCAATTAATTTATCAAAAATTTAACTCTCAATCAAGTTTTCACATAAAGGCTTCCCGGCTACGCGCCCGGGCTACGCACGCATATCGAGGTAAGATTAATGGAGGCTTTCGGGGCCTCGGAACACAGTCAAAATTAGATGCACATAAGATGACTCCTTTTTGGGTCATCACAATAACACCAGAAAACCAACATTTTTCTTAAGCCCAAAAGTGCTCATTTAAGCATCTGAAATGCACCCGAGGCCCCCCGGACCTCAACCAAACCTACCAACATATCCCATAACATAATTCAAACTTATTCAAGCCTTCGAAACCCCAAAAACAACATCAAAACACCAAAATCACATCGAATTCAAGCTTAAGAACTTTGAAATTTTTAAATTCCACCAACGATGCCGAAACTATCCAAAACACATCCGATTGACTTGAAATGTTGCAAACATATCCAAAATGACATTACGAACCTGTTCCAACTTTCGGAATTCCATTCCGACCCCGATAGCCTATTTTCCACTGCCGACCAGAAATCACTAAAAACTAACTTTCGTCAATTCAAGCCTAATTCTACACCGGACATCACAAAACTATTCTGAACACACTCCTAAGTCCCAAATCACCTAAAGAAGCTATTCGGACCATAAAATACGCATTCCAAGATTGTTTACCAATAAGTCAACTCTCAGTTGACTTTTTCAACTATAAGGCCATTTCTAGAGACTAAGTGTTTCAATACCTATTACAACCATTCCGAACCTGAGCCAACCAACTCCAACACACCCTAAAAAGTATAACCAATGCATGATAAGGCAATAACACTAAAAACAATGTTGGTTATACGTAACGACCTACCGGGTCGTTACAAAAGTGACGGTAATATCCCGCCAAACCAAGGAACGTGCGAATCTCCATAGCTGATGATGGTCTAGACCAACTATGCATTGCCTCCACCTTCTTCGAATTTACCTTGATCCCATCACAAGATACTACGTGACCCAAGAATGCCACTGAATCAAACCAGAATTCGCACTTAGAAAAAATTGCATACAATCTATTCTTCCTCAAAGTCTGAAGCACAGTCCTCAGGTGTTGCTCATGATCTTCCCGAGATCGGGAATATACCAGAATTTCGTCAATGAACACAATGACGAAGGAATCAAGATAAGGCTGGAACACACTATGCATCAAATGCATAAAGGTTGTTGGGGCATTGGTCATCCCAAAAGACATGACAAGGAACGCATAATGACCATATCGGATCCTGAAAGCAGTCTTAGGGATATCCGATTCCCGAATCTTCAACTGATGATAGCCAAAATGCAAGTCAATCTTGGAAATCACCCTGGCACCTTGTAACTGATCAAACAAATCATCAATGAGAGGTAATGGATACTTGTTCTTCACTGTAACCTTGTTCAATTGACGATAATCAATACACATACGAATAGGACCATCCTTTTTCTTCACAAACAAGACCGTAGCACCCCCAAGGTGATACACTATGCCTAATGAAACCCTTATCAAGCAACTCCTGCAACTGCTCCTTCAACTCAGAAGGAGCCATACTGTAAGGAGGAATAGATATAGGTTGAGTGTCCGGCGACAAATCAATGCCAAAATCAATATTTGTGCCAGCGGCATGCTCGGAAGATCAGTTGGTAACACATCAGGGAAGTCCCTCACTACTGAAACTGACTCAACTGTAGGGGTATCGATATTGACATCTCTCACATAGGCAAAAACGCATCACACCCCTTCTCAACCATTCGATGAGCCTTAAGGAATGAAATAACTTTGTGAGGAGTGTACTCTAAGGTACCTATCCACTCTAATCGTGGTAAGCTTGCCATAGCCAGCGTCACGGTCTTAGCGTGAAAATCAATACTAGCATAATGGGGCGACAACCAGTCCATGACCAAGATAACATCAAAATCTACCATACTGAGCAATAATAAATCGGCTCTGGTCTCAAAAAAACTAAGAGAAATCAAACACGACCAATATACACAACAAGAGAATCTCCCACAGTAGTAGATACATAAATAGGGAAACTCAAAGAATCCCGAGATACCCCCAAATGTGGAGCAAAATAAGAAGACACATATGAATACGTAGAGCCTAGGTCAAATAATATCGATGCATCTCTATGACATACGGGGACAATACCTATGATGACAGAATCTGAAGCAATTGCCTCTGAACAAGATGGAAGGGCATAATACCTGGCCTGGCCTTCCCCTCTAGGGAGACCTCGACCTCCCCGACCTCCGCCTCAAGCTGCCTAAGTAGGTAGGGCAGAAGCTGGGGCTGGAATCATGATCGTAGGACCCGGTGGAGCACGTGGTGGCTGAAAAGTTTGTGGAGGTGCACCCCTCTAGAGTCTGGGGAAATCCCTAACCATATGTCGAGTATCACCACACTCAAAACAACCCCTCGGAGGATGCGGCAGCTGAGACTGACTCAGACCTGGCCTGCTGGACTAGTTGGTAATAGCACCTCGAGTAGAAGGCATATTGGATACGGGCGGTGCATAACAAGGTTCTTAGGGTCTAGGAGGAGCTGGAACCTCGCTGGCTGCTGGAAGAGCTGAATGAACAGGGTGACTCACAGAACCCCTACCATGGCGTGTTGCTGGTGCACGAGATCCTGAATAATGACCAATCTCTCTATCCCTCTTGGTCTCTCTCTCCTCTATGTCCCGGGCAAGCATGCCCTCCCCTCTCCTGGCAATACTTACGGCCTGCTGATAAATGATATCCATCTCCAACTCCCTGGCCATACTATTCCGAATACTGGGGCGGAGCCCCTCAATAAAGCGACAAACCCTCTCCCTAACTGTAGCAACCAAACCAGTGCATGTCTAGCCAACCCATTGAAATGGACTACATACTCTGATACAATCGAAGAACCCTAGAGCAGCTGCTCAAACTCTGTACGCCAAGCATCCCTAAGGCTCTGAGGAACATACTCACATAAAAACATATCTGAAAATTGAGTCCAAGTGAGTGAGGCTGCCTCATTTGGATTGCTAAGCTCATAGTCATGCCACCACTGATATGTCGCTCCCCTCAGCTGGAAAGCGGTGAAAGAAACCCCACTCGTCTCCACTATGCTCATAGTGCATAGAATACGATGACACTTCTCAAGAAAACCCTGAGCATCATCTGAAGCTAATCCGCTGAAAGTGGGTGGGTGGTACTTCTTGTACCTCTCAAGTCTGAGTTGCTCTGCCTCAGAAGTAGCTACCCTGGTCTCATGCTGAACCGGAGCCATAGGGGGCATAGGAATAAACTCTGGGCCTGATCAACCTGGACCCTCTACTTAGGAGTACGGGTTGCGGGAGTCTGTGCCCCTCCCCCGGCCTGATATGTGGCGGGAGCTATCGAAAGCAGTCCAGCCTGAGCTAAAGTTCTGAACATGCTCATGCACTGAGCTAAAGTCTCCTGGAGGGCTGGAGTAGCAATAGGAACCTCGGTGCCGACCCTCCAGCTGGGGCTCCTCTATCGCGGCTCACGCTGGTGCTCGGGCTGCACCGTGTGGTCGTCCTCTACCCCGACCCCGGCCTCTGGCAGCTTTGGCAAGGGGCTCAAGTGTCTGGTTGTCGGTCCTCCCGGTATGGGTCCTCACCATCTGTGAGAAAGAATAGAATAGAAACTTTAGAATTTTGATGTCAATAACTCGCACGACAAGGAAATCAAAGAAGTATGATTGTTCTTAACAGTTACATAGCCTCCTGAAGATAAGTATGGATGTATCCGCACCGATCCGCAAGACTCTAATAAACCGACTTGTCACTCACGACTCCTATGAACCTAGAGTTCTGATACCAACTTGTCATGACCCAATTTCACCCACCGTGAACTATCATGACGGCACCTAGTCTCTACGACTGGGTAAGCCTATTATTGCAGAAACGAAAGAAAACATAAAGATAAAAGCCAACAGATGAAATTAATACGCAGAATAGTGTCACTCGACATATACAATGATCATCACTCCCAAAACCCGGAATGTCGTCAGTCACAAGCTTCTAAGAGTCTCTCCTTCTCTATACATAATTGTTTGAAGAAAAACAGGGGGAAATTCTACACAAGGGGGATAGAAGGGGACTCCGAGGTCTCCGGACACGTGCAGATGTCCGTGAAGTCTCCTAAAGCAGCAACCATGCACTAGACTCAAGGCTGATAGCTTGTACCTGGATCTGCACACGGAAAACATGTGTAGGAAAGGGCGTGAGTACACCACAATGGTACCTAGTAAGTGCCAAGCCTAACCTCGGTCGAGTAGTGACGAGGTCAGGTCAGGGTCCTACTGGTAGCAATATAACGAAATAAGACGGGAAGAAATATCGCAGTAAAATAATTACAGAATATCAACGAATAGGAATCAATTATAGTCTACAGCTCAGAACGCAGTAATAGCAACAGGGGGATCTCCCGGGATACCGTCTCATAGTCCCAAAGTAAATATGCAGTGCATGGGGATCTCCCGAAATACGTCCGTAGTCCCAAAGTAAATATGTGGTACATGGGGATCTCCCGGAATACGTCTGTAGTCCCAAAATAAATATGCAGCTCAACCAATAAACACAATAGTTACGGCTATGAAATCTACAGTTTAGGCTAAGTTCAAACCCCAAAAAAAAAACAGGGTTTCACTAAATATGCTGCACAGAGTTCAAATAGACAGTCAAAATACGTAGGCATGCTTTTCTAATCTAAACAAGGTAATTACATACGCTAGTGTAGTTCAAACAAGGGAAAACAGATTATGATTTAGTGAAAAATGGAGTTTTATAACAATTATCTCGTGTACGTACTTGTCACCACGGCGCTCATATAACAAACAATACCAAAATCCTAAGGGGAAGTTCCCCCACACAAGGTTAGGCAAGTCACTTACCTCGAACCAAGCTCAAATCAATTTGAAATCACGCTCTTGCCGCGAGTATCCAATTCCGAATGGCCCAAATCTAATAAAATCAATTACATAACGTAAATATATCTACAAGTAACTATTTTAGCTAATGAATTCGAAGCTAAGGCAAGAAAATAAGAAAAACGCCCAAAAAGCCTTCCCGGTCCCATGTCTCGGATTCAGGTAAAAGTCATAAATTATGAACACACATTCACTCGTGAGTCTAACCATACCAAATTCACTCAAATCCAATACCAAAATCTCCATCAAATTCGGCATAAGAACTTTTCTCAATGTTTCCCCAATTTTCACCCAAAATTCGAAATTAAATGATGAAATCGAGCCTAGATTGGTGGAATTTAATAAAAAAACAAAAGAGTTAGGAATCACTACCCGATAACTTCCTCCGAAAATCTCTCCAAATTTCGCCTCCTACTGAGCTCTCAATCAAACTTTTGAGCTATGAACTAAAACCCTCATTTTTTAACTTTAAAATCTGCCCAGGTGCGTTCTTCTTCGCGAACGCGGCATCACCATAGCGAACGCGATGAACAATCTTTTACTGACCCAGAACTCCTCCTTCGCGAACGCGAGGGACCTCTTACGAACGCGTACCTTACATTGACTGACCCTACGCAAACGCGGGAGACTCTTCGCGAATGCGTAGGCTTATTACCTGAAGTTCCATCTGCCCGTTCCTCTACGCGAGGACCATATCGCGAATGCGTAGGCTTAAGGTCCCATATCTACGCTAATGCGGGAACAACATTGCGAACGCGAATAAAAACTCAATTGTCTTTCCTAGATGCTATACGTGATCGATCAAGACACCTCTCTCGCAAACGCAATGAAGGAAAGTCTGCAACAAAAACACCAGAAATCTGCTATCTTTCAAGTCCAAAACTAGTCCGTTGAACATCTAAAACACACCTGAGGCCACCGGGACATCAACCAAACATACAAATCAATCCTAAAACATCATACGAACTTAGTAGAGTCCTCAAATCACCTCAAACAACGCTAAAATCACGAATCACCCTCTAATCCAAACTTTAAGAATATGAAACTTTAAAATTCTACAACCGACACTACAAAAAAAACGCTACATTTGCGGAGGTTTTATTTACATATTGGGGTGGGGGGGGAGGGGGGGGGGTCAGAAACCTCCACAATAACGTTCGCCGCAATCAATTTGTGGGGGTTTTATGGGAGACCGCCGCGATCATATAGCGGCGGTTTAACCTGTTTGACTTTGTAAGAACACACGTTTAGCGGCGGTTTAACCTGTTTGACTTTGTAAGAACACACGTTTAGCGCAGTCAAAACCCCCCACAATATTTTTATTTAACCCCCGCAAATTTAAACACAATATTATTTTTACATTAAATTGCGGCAGTTACAACCTTTGTATTCATTGATTTTCTTATTTTATTTTTTGCAATTATTATATCCATAACTGTTCTGATTTCAAATATGTTAATATAATGAAGCATCATCAGATTATATAGAATCAAGTAATTAACATCAATATATTAATAAACTACAAAATACATTAAAGTAAATTATCATTAGTCTTAAAAATATGCTTTAAACACAATTACTCCATCCACTAAACATAAAACATCAGTATTATAGTTAGTCTTAAAACTAACTTTAAACAGAATAACTACTCCAATTATAATGGACAAAATATCTCCTATGACCATTCAATCGAGTAAGATACATTTGCAGGCAACTTCAATGTTTGTCGTTAGGATTACTTTCACCAGATGATCTTCTTCCATCCATGGGTGAAATGGATCCACTAGCCGCATCACCTGGCTAATTTGCCATTAATTTCTTGAAATGAAACAACAGATGATAATTGTGAATCCATCAAATTATAGCCTTTTTCTTTAGCATAAAAAGCAAGAAGCAAATTTGAAGGGATAAGAAGATATTTTAATACATGCATGATTTTGAGATGTATATCATTAATAATACTCAGAATAATTACAAGTTGCAGAATACATAGAATTTGTTATCTGGATATGACAAACAAACATTGGAACGATATGCAGCCGGTTGCACTTGCTGTTGGAGATTGGTATTTTGATAGAGCAGGCATCAAGTCAATTGACTGTGCTTATCCATGTGATAAAACATGTCACAACCTAGTCTTCAAATAAACCTATAATCAATTTCTTTTCTGCCAATTTGTTATTCCCCTCCATTAATTATATATTTACAAGTGTAACAAAGTTTACTCTAGACAATGAATTTGACAATTTACTCAGAATTGCAGTTAAACTACTATGTTAATAGTACTGCTATGGATCCGGCCCAAAGTTTACCCAAATCAGACCTAAACCGACTCAGTAAAGTCTTGCTGCTCTGTTTGTTACATTATTCTCCCAACAAACTGGAACCAAATGACAGGTTGTGCTAGAAGGGAAGCAAAGGAACTTAAGGGTATCAACCATATAGAAATAAAGCAAATAACCTAAAGTAATGAAACTTCATTACAAGATTTATTGAAACACTAATTCCAGACTAGTTCACATTATCCTAAAGTTTTGATGACTGTACAGAAAAGTGAGAAAAAGAGTCAAACACCACATAGCACAAAAGTTTTAAAAATTAAATAAGAAAGTTATGAAATTTACTTACCGTTGAATGAGGAGGAGAAACAAAGATCCCTGCAAATTCATCAGGTATCCTCCCTTCTTTCATTATCATATACGCCTTAAAAGCATTCATCATTTTGGTGTTAGCATTCATTATTTGAGTGTTAACATTCATCATTTCTCTATAGTTCTCTTGGCTTTGATTGTGAGCATTCAATATTTGTTTGTACTTCTCTTGGCATTGGGAAGAACATGAACTGTTATTATAACTTGAAGCATTCAAATCACTATAACGAGGTCTTGTTTGTCTAAAAGCTATACCAGGGACAACTCCTAATCCCGAGCACCTTACCCTTCCAGAGTGCTCTTTTCCCAACACCTTACCAACTGCATCATTTGGCGAAATTTCAGACTCATACACGGTGCTTTGGCTCAACGCTAGTTCAATTTTTTCCTAAATACATTACACACCAAAAGTCAGTGTCCTACTTTCAATCAGTGATTGATAAGTTATTTGTAGAAATATGATGTCAAAAATCACAAAGCATAAATAAGTTGTGGACATCTGATCTTCATGGAGACTATTTGAACATAAATTTTAAGTTGTGGACCATTAACTCCAATTTTGGAGTATGGTTGGTGTCTCTATTTCCTACATGTATTAAAACTGTCATTGCTTTTGTGCTTAATTAGACACAAACATGTAAATGGAAATATATAGGAATTCAAGATGAACCAAATACTGCTACATGAACAACTTTATATATAGTAAATAAATTTTTTCCATCCTGAACCTAGCTACCTTTTCTTCATGATCGTTACTTTTTATTCAACAAACTGTTGGATCATAATTAATGTAGAATGCTATTTAGCACTTGTTTTCGGAAATGAACAAAAAAATTCATGTTGCACTCTTTTCCTATATATTATTAGTTCCAACTTCCAACAAAAATGACCCTTTTATATTTTTGAAACAACTTAATATTAAGCTTTACATTATATCGCTTTTACAACAACATAAATAAAATGTTTAAGGCCTCTTCCCAAAGGAAAAAGTCTAGCTAGCTTACACAAAGATGATCTTTGTGAGGCACAAAAACCAACTGAGAGTCGTCAAAAGAATGACCTTATATACAATTTCAAATTTACAACCTACAACAGTGTCGTTTTATTGCAGTCCATAATGAACTAGATAGCCAACTGCTGCCGCCCTGAGTGAAAACCTCCTTTCTTTTCTGCCCAATGTATTAGTAATCACATCCAAGGACTACACTATAAGCAGCTACTCGTTCATTTTATCCATTGAGAGTCAAATTTCAGATTAATGAAGTTATTCGTCTAGAGCATCTGTCTTATCAGGTACTAAATGATTGCAAATTTGATGGAAGAAATTAAAAGCTTACACATATCTCTTTTGCCGCCTCATTAACATATGCGCCATCTTAATTCCTATGTGTAGCGAGATAAAGCTGTCCTCGTCCAGGCTTTTGTCCATTCTCGGTCATCTATAAATGAAAAAGTTAAAGTCGCATTAACTTAACTAACTAAGAATAGTTTCTAGTTCAATTAAAGTATTCAAAATGAATCAATACCATTTTAGCCCTTCTTCTGGAATTAGGTTTGGAGCCACCGATATGTGAAACAATTTGTTTCTGCCGGATTTCAGCATTTCTTTTACACATTTCCTTACAAAAAGATACCACGAATTACACATAATTGCCTATTGTATACTTGTAAAATCATAATATCTGTTTAACAAAAGAACAAAGGCACAAACAAACTTTAATTTCATTTCTTTATTTGTTTAGATCTTATACATAATAGGTGTGTATCCAAATTACTGTAATTTGTTTCCCCCTTTCCAATATTTAGTGAATTTATGGGGGAAACTTTTTTCTCTATATGTAACTTGCATAAAGGAAAAGAACAAAAACCCAACATTTTTACTGTGGGTTTAACAGTTTCCAATTAACAGATTAGGAGAAAAGTTATAAACTTTGATCAAGTAAAGTAGAAATTGTGATCAAGTAAAGAATATTAATAGGTACGAAGCAACCTCTATGGGACCTATGAATGTTCAACCTTATGAAATAAATACCTGTGTCTTTTCTCTTAAGCGGTAATCAACATAAGAAATTCATTGATCCCGTGGAATTCCCAGTGGAACGCTATCCATTATCTCACCTCTGCTCTTAAGTGGATCATAGACCTTATCAAACAACTTCAGCCTTTTTGCGCCCCACTTCTTGCACATAGAATTATAAACATATCGTCTTGCATTTGACTCAAGTTGTCCGAAAACAAAATCGTGGCTTCAAGAATAAACCAATGGTTAGATAATTATTACATGCAAACATAAAATCTAGTGACATAAAACAGAGATATTTTATGCCTCGGAAATACCTTTATAAATCGATCATAACAACGGTTGAAAACCGTCACAGGTAAATCCGGCCATTTCTCAAAGTGAACTGGAAAAATGGAGCAGTCAGTTGCTAAAATTCCACAAAAGCCTGCAAGAACATCTTGTCCTTCACCAATGGGAGAATCCATGTCGTCAAAATCAACCACAATATGTTCTTCACTAGATAAAGTTAACACGTCCTTTTTCTTCACTTTAAGTATCTTGGTAGCTCCTTGTGAATCTTAAAAGATAAAAACAAAAATCAACCGATTACAAGGAAACCTGGGATTGTTACTACAATGAAATTTTAAAATTAAATAATGGATTACTATATAATCACATTAAAGAGCCTCTCTACATCATTACCTCAAGACCGTGATGTACAGCAAATAACTCAGACTCCTTTTTTACCAGAACATATCAATCTTACATCCATGTCTACTTCTTTCACTATGCTATGAACAGAAGCAAACGAAGAAGAGATAAAACAATAACTTAGGAAAGCTATTAGGTGAATATGCACTGGATACATTAATAAGTGGTCACATGTTGTCACAAAATAATTTCACTGTATGTTATGCAAGGTAACTTATGTATACATTAATAAGTGGTCACATGCTGTCAAATGGCATATACAAGCTAATCTTTTAGATATAATAATTGAATGAAATGCCCAGAACCTGCAGAAAAACAAAAAATGTACCTTGATGTACAGCAAATAACACAGAGTAGAGCAGAAAGAGGAAAAGCAGCCGGCGACAATTGTGTCTTCTCTGATGGTTCCCAGGAGTTCTAAAATACACATGCAAAAGAAAATATTTCAAATAAGACATCAATCACAGAAATTAACATATCCTAATGCTAATAGGACAAATATGTCATGTGAATCGCATTGATCCAAATAAATTATTTAGTTGTTGTATAGTCAGACTTAAATGCTTGATTTGAAGATGCTATTTTTGAGTCTCACTCTGTCAGTCTATCATGATCTTGAAATTGATAACATCAGTCTCTCAGTCTATCAACTCTAAAACATTGCTTTTCAAACTATTTTGCTAAATGAGTAAAAGAAACACAATCGAAACACAATCGCGCGCATTTTGTTCACAAATTAATACATAAGTTCCACTGGTACTATTGACTATATTGAACCAAATGAAAATATTCCAAGAAGCAACTACAGGACATTTCACATGAAAATAGGATAACGTAACATATCGATATCAAATTGATGCCAACTCCATAAAAATGGCACACAGGTTATTTCCAATAAACAGAAACAGATTCTAAGTTGGGGCTAGAACAACTAGCAGGTCACAAAGCGATTCCCCAAAATACACAAAAAACCTAAATTTTAGAACCTAATGAAAAAGGAGAAAGAGGACTTACATATCCTTCTTCAAAATACACCGATTCTACCAAATTTCTGCGGATTCTACTAAATTTCTACCGATTCTACCAAATTAATAGAGGAAATAAACTTAAAACCCACATGCATGAAGAAAGAAAGACAAAAAAGCAGAATCAAAGAATGAAAGAGCAAAATCAAAGCAAAATCGAAGAGGAATTGGTTTCTCTTTCATTTTGCAACAGAGGAGGCGCTGAAGAAAAGCAGAGAGCTACAACGGCTTGAAATCGGAGGAAATAAAGAAAAAATAGAAGAGATTAAGTGAAGAAGATTAGAAGATTTCGGCTTACCTTTGAGACAATGGAAGAGACTAAATTTTTCAGCTTCAAAATCTGTAAACAATCTCTACAGATTAGAAGAAAGCGATTTTGTGAGTTAGGGCTTTGGCCATTTTTGATTAAGTGATTAAGTTGATTTTGTCCTTTCTGATTTCCCCATAGAATTAAGTGGGTTTCAGAAAATGGAAAAAGCGAAAATGAAAGGGGTTTGGGAGAAAAACAGGGGGAAAGGATTAAAAAACGAGGGAAATATTGGGTCAGTGGGCGCTATTTTTTTAGTGGTTGCCGAGGTTGCAAATGTAATATATTTGCGGGGTAAATAAACTCCCACAATTTATTAAAGATTGTAGAGGTTACAGGAACCGCCTCAATAAAACCGCCTCAATAAAACCGCCGCAAATTTATCCTTTTTTTGTAGTGCGACGCCGAAACCAACTAAACTACGTCTGATTGATCCCAAATTTTGCACACAAGTCATATTCAACACTACGTACCTACTCCAACTTTTGGAATCGTATTCCGATCCCGATATCAAAATTTTCACTACCAGCCCAAAACTCCAAAATTTCGACTTTCGCCATTTCAAACCTAAATGAGCTATGGATCACCAAAACACATTTCGGATACGTCCCTAAGCCCAAAATTACCCAACAGAGCTAATGGAATCGACGAATTTTCATACGTAACCGTCTTCATAGAGTTCCGACTACGGTCCAAATTTTAAGACTTAAAGCTTTCATTTAGGGACTAAGTGTCCCAAAACACTCCGAAACTCAAAACAAATCATCCTGGCAAGTCAAAATAGCATAATAGATATGGGGAAAGCAGTTAATAGGGGATCAGGCTCTAACTCTTCAAACGACCGGCCGGGTCGTTACATGGAATGGGGGAGGATATTTATATTGTGATATTATTTATTGTACGGTGGGATCGGGTTGCACGCCGCAACAAGTGAAATAAGGGTGGATATTATTGTTAAATAAGGGTGAATTATGATATTGATATTATATGGTGGGATAGGGTTACGTGCCGCAACATATTATGTTTCCCCTTATCGTCATTATTGTTTGTGCTTTGATTTATTCTTGCAATTGGTATTACGTTGATATCCCTATCTTGTTAGCTTTATGTCATATCCTGCTCAGGTTTATACGCTCGGTAGGTGTCTTGACCTGGCCTCGTCACTACGTTGTCGATGTTAGGCATAATATTTACCGGGTACCACGGTGGTGTACTCATACTACATTTCTGCACATCTTTTTGTGCAGAACCAGGTACTTCGGATCGAGTTGGTTTTGAGATTTACGTTTGGTGTGGCTGGAGACTTCAAGGTACACCTGCTGGGCGTTCGCAGGCTCCGAAGTCACCTTCTATTGTATTTATTTTCATTGTCTCCTCTTGTTCCGGAACATTGATGTATTTATTATGTATAACTACTCAAAAGGCTTATGACTTGTACTACCGGTTTTAGGATTGTAAATTGTATAGAGATTTCTACTTCGAAATTGTTCGATGTTAGTAGATATTGTCGTTAATTCAGTTAATGTTAAGCTTACCTAGTTTTAGAAACTAGGTGTCATCATGACTCCTTCGGAGGGATTTTAGGTCGTAACGACTATTGAAGCGGGAAAAATCAAAATTAGATCCTTATTCCTGATTCTGTCCCTTAAGTTCAAATACCAAATTACCAATCTAGATCGTGTGCAGGAAGTAAACATTCTTTCACGAAGAGTGTTTGATTAAACATTAGTCCTACTTCATGTAGTAACCTCAATACTTTAAACATACCCCAACATAATAAAATAAAATAAATTGTATCTTATCTAACGGTCCAAGTTCTTTTAGCAATTTACTGAAACAAGAGGATAATAATACGGAGTATTAATATTGCATCCATCTTCGCGAATATGCTTTCAACACTGAGTATCAACTTTAGCACCAATTTACTCGAATTAGCACCTTTTACAAAGGAATCTGCCACGTGTGTCACCATAGATATCAACTTTCTGAGATTGAGCAAATATTGGCTTTGGAATTAGATATTTTCATGATTAAAGTCCCAGGTATTGAGTATTGACCAAACCGCCAGAGAATGAACCTTTAAAAAAAATTGGGGAGAGTAATATGAATTTGTATGTTGTCTTAACTCTTATATCTCTTTATTTTTCTCTTTATTGACTATGTAGCAATTTTAGTAAGGCATATGCATCCTTTTTTCGAAAGCACATCATCTGTCATGTGTGTCGAAGGTGAGCTCATGAACAAGAGGAATAGAAGGAAAAAGAGAGATACCTTAATTATAATTGAATTATTTTTTATTCATTGTTTGGTTTAGTATATCAAAAATAACATGTGTTGCATATAGAGAGACATACATGCTTATCCATGTATCAAAAACTATGTTATTACTAATGCAATGGTTTGCTAAGTAGTACTACTAGTTATACATTGGATAACACCAAATAAGTATATTAATACATACATTAGTTATACATAGATTAAAACACACCATTAAGTAAAGAACTAATAATACCAAAGCTAATACATATTATTATTTTTCCGTAATATATCTTACCAAACAACCCTACTAGTCTTTGAAATGGACGAATGAACTGAACACAGAGTAGTGGTACTTCCAATACTGACTTAAATATGAGAAGAAATCTTTCTAAATCTAAGACAAAAATTTCCTATTAATTAGATAATTAAAATAAACTCTTTTAAAAAGAAGAATAGAAAAGTGCTACAAACAAAAAGCGCACATAATAAGATCAATGGGGGCCTCATTTTGTCTGCTCGTTTGTGATTGATGTAACCAAAAGCCAGCTTTGCACCGTCACATCCTATCAATATAAATATAGTGCTCCATATATAATTTTTAATTCTTTATTATTTACTTGTTTTATTTTGTTGAGGGAAGTGGGTCCCATGTATTTAATAGTGGATGATTAATTAGAAGTTAGTTATAACTAATTAGTTGAAATATAATTAGTTAGTAGTTAAGCATAGTATAAATAGAAGTAGGAGTGTATGAATACAGTGTACATAATCATTCTTTCTTTTCTATATAAAGAAATGTTATTCTTCTTCACAGTTTCCTTTCTCCTTCGTCTTCATCCTTGTAACCGCCATAGCCATAGCTCCATTAACATGGTATCAGAGCTTGGTTAGTCAAGTCTTGTTATCTTGGCTATGACGGGATCCCCCTTAATTCTCAATCGAGTAAGTTGTTGTTGTCATTTGTTTGATTCGTTATATTCTTCATCTTAACTCATCAATTCAAGATAGGGTTAAAACTCTTTGTATAATTTGTAAGTCTCTGAACAAATTGATTTGTGCATGTGTGTCTAAACTCATCTCCCATATTCACTGGTAAAATTCTGTCGAAGTTTTACAATTCATAGCGATGTCGGTTCATGAAGATACAGTTGATACTGGTCCTTTGCATGAGACGATGAACACAGTTCAATCAGTCGACCAAGTAGATCATCATCATCCTCTGTACATTCATCCTTCTGACACACAAGGTTCAGTTCTAATTTCTGTTCAATTACGAGGTTCTGAGAACTATGCGATTTGGAGTAGATCTCTAAAAATTGTATTGCATGTAAAAAACAAATTAGGTTTTGTTTTAGGTACTTGTAAAAGGAGTAAATATGATGTTAATCTTCATGATCTATGGGATAAATGTAATGCTATAGTGCTTGCTTGGATTATGAACATTGTATCCCCAAATTTGCTTAGTACTGTAATCTATGCATCATATGCATTTAATGTTTGGGAGGATCTTAGAGAGAGGTTTGACAAAGACAATGCTTCTAGAGCTGCATATTTGCATAAGGAAATAGCTACTCTAACACAAGGAATTTCTTCTGTGTCTGTATACTTCTCTCGACTAAGAGAGCTATGGGATGAGTATGAAACACTGACTCCACCTCCAACTTGTGGTTGTCCTGAGTCTAAGAAGCATGTTGAGCATTATCAGCTACATAAACTGTATCAATTTCTCACTGGGCTCAATGATTCTTTTGAGAATGCTAAGAATCAAGTGTTGATGACTAGGCCCTTGCCTAACTTGAATCAAGACTATGCTATGATTATAAATGTTGAAAGTCAAAGAGTTAATGGGAAGAGTGTATATGGTTCCACTGATGTCAATGAAGCTACAACCATGATGAGAAACAAACAACACAACAATAGTGGAGGCTCCACAACCACTGGATACACTGGA
This sequence comes from Nicotiana undulata, assembly GCA_005239495.1. Classification (NCBI taxonomy): domain Eukaryota; kingdom Viridiplantae; phylum Streptophyta; class Magnoliopsida; order Solanales; family Solanaceae; genus Nicotiana; species Nicotiana undulata. The sequence continues at coordinate 17,338 of ML248157.1, forward strand.
GGGTATAAGTCTAGAAATTCTTTCAATAAATCACCAGTTTATTGTGAGTATTGCAGGTGCAAAGGACACACTAGAGGCAATTGTTTTAAACTACATGGATATCCAGGTGACTTTAAGGAAAAAAGGAGAGGGGTGAACTTTACTCCTTAGTCTAACAATGTAAGCAACTATGGTGGGGGTCAATCTTCAGATGCACAACACAGTGTTCTGGACAATCCTAGCTCCAGAACTCCAGCTCAAGTCTTCACTCCAGAGCAGTATCAGCAAATTTTGCAGATGTTGAGCAAAGGACAAAATGTTGAACCTGTAGCTAATGTATCTACTACAGGATCAGCAGGTAACACTCACTGTCTAATGTCATCATTGATAAACCATAAATGGATTATAGATACTGGAGCTTCAAATAATATGGTGCATAGTTTGAATCTATTGGATTCTTATGAAGAATTATCAGACAGAGATAGAAAACAAAGTTTATCTACCTACTGGTGAAAAAACTGCTATTACACATGTTGGAATCTATTCCTTCTTTAGAGATAAGAAGATTCAAAATATCCTACACATATCAGAGTCAAATTTATACTTGAACTATATTCAAGTATAACTTTAGTTCTTTCCTGATTTCTATGTCTTTCAAGAGCTCTTAAATGGGAAGGTCCTGGGGATTGGTAAAGAAGAGCTTGGTCTCTATATTCTCAAGGCTGCTGATAGACAATCTTCTAGGAACTATATTCCACCTACTGTTAATACTACTGTTGCTGATACAAATAAAAGTGTTAACCAGACTGGTGAACTCAATACTCAAGCTTGGAATAAGTTTGATCTGTGGCATAAAAGGCTAGGGCATGATCCTCTTAGAGTACTACAAAAAATAAACAGTTTTAAGAATATGCATCTTACTGGTGATCATTGTACTGTATGTCCTATTGCAAAACAAACTCGACTCCCTTTTCATCTCAGTTCTTCTTCTTCTACTTCTGTAATTGATTTGGTGCATGCAGATATTTGGGGTCCTTACAGAATCCCAACTCATGATAATAAGAGATACTTCTTGACTTTAGTTGATGATTATTCAAAATTTATATGGATAGCCCTTTTAACTACTAAAGCAGACACTATTGTAGCTTTGAAAAATTTCTTGCATATGGTCTCCACTCAGTTCCATATTACTGTTAAAAGCCTTAGAACAGATAATGGTACTGAGTTTATGAATGAGCAAGTGTCTACCTTGTTACACAATCTTGGAATCTTTCATCAAAGTTTCTGTGTGTACACACCACAGCAGAATGGGGTTGTAGAGAGAAGGCACAGGTCTATCTTAGCTATGGCTAGAGCACTGAGATTTCAAGCATTTGTGCCTCTACATTTCTGGGGATAGTGTGTATCCATTGCAGTCTATCTCTTGAACAGACTACCTACTGTCCTTCTTAAGGGCAAGACTCCTTTTGAAGCACTTCATAAGCGACCTCCTTCTTTTCAACATCTTAGAATATTTGGTAGTTTGTGTTATGCTACTCAGGTGCAGAAGGGTGACAAATTCAGTCCCAGGGCAATTCCTGCAGTTTTCATGGGGTATTCCTTGTCTCATAAGGGCTTGTCCTGTATGATATTCACTCCAAAGGATTCTTTGTGAATAGAGATGTTGTATTCAAAGAGGATGTTTTTCCCTTCAAGAATATGAAAGTTGGTCCTCATCACTTATTTCCTGTTCTGTAGTTCACTGATATATCTCCTAGCATTGTTGATACAAATCACAGTCTTTCAGACTCTACTCCTATTGTTAATTCTTTACCTTCTCCGTCTCCTAGTACTGAGTCTTCTTCACATGCTCAATCTATACCAGTATCTACAGGTGTTCCTCCTGGTTTTTCTGCTCCTCCTGCAGTCCTTAGAAGGTCTTCCAGACCATCTAAACCTCCCATATGGCTCACTGATTATGTTGGTCAGTCTAAGCAGGGGACTTGTTCCTATCCTATATCTCACTATGTTGCTTATGATCAGCTTTCCCCTACCTATCAAGCCTCACTAGTAGCCTTCTGTGCAACTGTTGAGCTTCCTCTTTTAGTGAAGCTTGCAATGATCCTAAGTGGGTGGAAGCTATGCAAGCTGAGATTTCAGCCTTAGTAGAAAATGGTACCTGGACTATATTCCATTCCGGGATAGGCGGCTAATACTAAAATAATAAGTGAAGTAGTCGTCGTCTGACCAATCGGCTCGGACACCAGACCGCCCGTGCCCGCCTATTTTGTAAAAATAGACCTCGGTGAAAGCCTCTTAGTCAGTCGAACTCTCGGGAATCTCCTAAAAACTTAGTGAGAAATGTCAATTGCGAGCATTCACACAACAATTTGCTTCTTGTATCGACGAAATAGAAGAGATGTCAACCGGCAACCGTATCTGGAAACAACGATTAGTGGATATTTGTACTGTCACTGGTGCTGGTGGTATTGGACAAGATCTAAGGGAATAATCTCTTTCTTATTTCTGTATTTCTTTTTCTTTCAAGCAATAAGACTGCTTGCTAAACGAACCACTGCTGACGAAGTGCCCCATACCCGCACTAAGGGGTAACCTGAGATAAGGTATGGAAGCAGGACCAGTCATCTGATAAGGTTCCCATTGGGTGCAAATGGGTGTTCAAGGTGAAGTATAAGTCTAATGGTGAAGTAGAGAGATATAAGGCTCGGTTGGTAGCTAAAGGCTACAGTCAACAGGAGGGCTTGGATTACACTGAAACTTTCTCACCAGTGGCCAAAATGGTCACTGTGAGAGCTGTAGTTGCTCTAGCTGCAGCATCTAGTTGGTATATCTTCCAGATGGATGTTCACAATGCATTCTTGCAAGGTGACCTGATTGAGGATGTTTATATGCATATTCCAGATGGCTTTTCCAGCCAGGGGGAGTATAAGAAGGTGTGCAAACTACATAAGTTCTTGTATGGGTTGAAACAAGATCCTAGACAATGGAACCTAAAACTGACTGAAGCACTTCTGGATATGAAGTTTGTACAAAGTCATTATGACTACTCTCTCTTTACAAAGAAAGATGGAAAAGAACTGGTGATAGTGTTAGTATATGTGGATGACTTACTGATTACAGGCAATAGCTTATCCTTGATCAGACAAGTCAGGAAGGATCTACAGGAGAGATTCAAGATGAAAGATTTTGGGAGAATTGAAATATTTTCTTGGAATTGAATTTTCAAGGTCACAAAAGGGTATTTTAATGTGCCAAAGGAAGTATGTATTGGAGTTGATTTCTGAACTTGGCTTAGCAGGAGGAAAACCAGTTTACACTCCTCTTGAGTTCAATCATAAACTCACCTCAGTTGAGTTTGATCAAGAAGTGAACAAAGGTGTATTGGAAGATACACTTCTGAGGATAAGAGCATCTATCAGAGACTAGTAGGTAGACTATTGTATCTGACCATGACAAGGCCAGGCATATCCTTTGTGGTGCAGTTACTTAGTCAATATATGCATGCGCCTAAATTCTCTCATATGGAAGCTGCCAAGAGAGTGGTTAGGTATATCAAGTCTACACCATGACTTGGACTATTTATGCCCAGTGGTAGCAGCAATCAACTTACTGCATTATGTGATTCTGACTGGGGAGCCTGTGTAGAGTCTAGAAGATCAGTTTCATGCTATGTGATAAAGTTTGGAGGTGCTCTTATATCTTGGAAATCAAAAAAACAAGGTACAGTGTCTAAGAGTTCAGCTGAAGCAGAATTTCGTAGTATGGCAACCACAGTAGCTGAAATTGTATGGCTGGTTGGGCTATTTACAGAATTGAACACAGATGTCAAATTACCAGTCTTGTTGCACTGTGATAGTAAAGCAGCCATTTAAATTGATGCTCATCCTATCTTTCACGAAAGAACTAAACACATAGATATCGATTGTCATTTCGTAAGGAAGAAGCTAGTACAAGGACTGATTCAAACACGACACATTAGGACAACAGAACAAGTTGCGGATGTGTTAACCAAGGCTCTGTGTAAACCTCAACATGAATACTTACTTAGCAAGCTGGGAATGAAGAATGTGTTTTCATCATTCAGCTTGAGGGGGAGTGTTGAGGGAAGTGGGTCCCATGTATTTAATAGTGGATAATTAATTAGAAGTTAGTTATAACTAATTAGTTAAAATATAATTAGTTAGTAGTTAAGCATAGTATAAATAGAAGTAGGAGTGTATGAATACAGTATACATAATCATTCTTTCTTTTCTACATAAAGAAATGTTATTCTTCTTCACAGTTTCCTTTCTCCTTCATCTTCATCCTTGTAACCGCCATAGCCATAGCTCCATTAACATATTTCATAATTAAATGTGAAATGGGACTTAAAGTAGTATTGGCCATTTTACTGGGCAGTGATTGTGAGGTGAATGATTGATCGAATATGTCCAATAGGCAATAACGTGCATTGATTATATTGATCAGTATATTATCACATGGACAGTCTAAGGAATTTTTTTAATTAGTTGATTAGTTTGCCTTTTGTTTTGTTGCCATGAAATCATAGGCTCCAAACGTAAAAGACAAGATTCAATCCTAACGCTGCTCCTCTTGTTATCTTTAAATTTCACATATAAAATAAAAAGGTTATATATTTATTTCTTCTATTTAAGAAATTAAAAGAGCTAGAATTTAAAGGCATCATACTGTAGAAAACAAGAATCCAGAACATCAATTATATTATCACAAATGGGTATGTGTTAAATACATTTATCTAAGTTTTTTGCCTATGTTTTTGGGAGCAATATTAAGCGATACATATGCTAGTGAAATATAATAGTTATTCGATGGAATAATCAAATTGCGTACAAATTGATCTGGACACTATAATTAAAAAAAAATCCTTTTTTTACAAAACTGAAGTAGTCAAAGATAAGTGAGTACAAAGAAAAGGATTATTGACAGGGCAAAGGAGGTCAAAGACATGTTTTTAATTATTATGTAGGCATTAAATGATATTTTGTGATATTGAGGGGTGAAATTTATATTTTCGGTAAAAGACAATTTTTAAAACAGCCCCACGTGCTGGGAAGTGGTCTCTCAATGATTGGTCACTCACGAGGCATCGGTGGTAATCCACGTTGGTCGCCCTGAATTTAGTACTAAACTATTGACAAAACTGCCAATTTATTTAATAAAAAAGAATAGTAACACGGCATTCGTTCTATAAAAAAGAAAAGGTTTTGGGAAATATAATGGAATTTACTATAGAAAATATATTATAATTATTTTCTTTCCTAAGTTAGTTTTAACTTTCACCGCTGTTTTCATACCTATTATTATGTAAATTTTAGAAATATAGTTTTTGTAACCACCTAAGTGATATGTGCAATCTCCAATATCCAAAGTTCAATTATTAATTAATTTGGACGAGTAATCGAGTATCCTTGATTATGATCAGTTAAATTGTATTTAGCTCTTTTAATTTAGGAAAAATTTCACATAAGAATAATTGAGCTCTCTGCTTTTCAATTTTATAGCCTATATTTTAATTTACAACTAATTAGACCAAAAATAATAGGCTAAGATTTAACATCCAACTCCAATAAGTTCTAGAAATTACTATTTAATTTATAAAAAAGATTGCTCAACATTTTAAGTTATTTTTCGAATCAGTAACTGTCACCCAAATATTAGTTCAACAAAATAAATTCATTTGGATGGTGAAAATTAAATTTTTAACAAGCTTAAACATGTGAGTTTAAATTTCGAATTTGACTTTGTGAGAAATATGGAGTGGGTGTTATTTAGACTTGTTAGAAATAGTATAAGGAGGTTGTATATAAAATTTGAAGACATTTAATGGAGATTTAGACTGGTTTTGCCAAGAATTGTAACTGAAAGTCGTGAAAGAAGTTCGTCTACAGACGATTGTATAAAGGTATATAATAGTGTATAAGATGTGTTTATATACTCGTATACACTATTATACAATATTATACATTTAGACTTGTTAGAAATAGTATAAGGAGGTTGTATATAAAATTTGAAGTCATTTAATGGAGATTTAGACTGGTTTTGAACAAGAATTGCAACTGAAAATCGTGAAAGAAGTTCGTCTACAGACGGTTGTATAAAGGTATATAATAGTGTATAAGATGTGTTTATATACTCGTATACACTATTATACAATATTATACATTTAGACTTGTTAGAAATAGTATAAGGAGGTTGTATATAAAATTTGAAGTCATTTAATGAAGATTTGGACTAGTTTTGAACAAGAATTGCAACTGAAAATCGTGGAAGAAGTTCGTCTACATGCGGTTGTATAAAGGTGTATAATAGTGTATAAGATGTGTTTATATACTCATATACACTATTATACAATATTATACATTTAGACTTGTTAGAAATAGTATAAGGAGGTTGTATATAAAATTTGAAGTCATTTAATGGAGACTTGGACGGGTTTTGAACAAGAATTGCAACTGAAAATCGTGGAGGATGTTCGTCTACATACGGTTGTATAATAATGTATAAGATGTGTTTATATACTCATATACACTATTATACAATATTATACATAATTATACAAAAAACTTGACTTCGTCATCTTCCTTGCGTCTTTTTTAAAATGTAACTCAAATCTTGCTCAAATCAACTCCAAATCACTTCAAATTTAAAGTTTGAACTCCTTTTGATTTTTTTCAATCGATTGGAATAACACCCAATCCAAACAACTAACAAACTCAAAAAATTCTATTTTCAAAAGCAAAGCTTTGAATGGCCTTCAATGATGGACTTCTACTCTTCAATTTTCTTACATTGCAACCAAGTGACACAGGGTAAGAAGCAGCAACGGCGGACGACCACTTGAAGCATATGTAGAAGATGTGAGAATAAGAGAGAGTGAAAACAATGGTTGTGAGAACACATATTTAACTCCATAGCTTTTAGAAGCAATGGTTGTAAGTAAGAACACAAGTTTTGAATTTGCTAGTGCTTTCAAAATATGTATAATATGGGCTAGGATGGGTAAAACATAAAAATATGGGCATTGTTTTTGTTATGGTGTGAGGTCATGTGTATTTTCTTATAATTCTTTAATTTATTAGTTTTAGTATATGTGTGTTGCACGTGTGTATAGTGTCTATCAATTAAAAATATATACATTGATATTCAAATAAAATGCAATATTTTTTTAAATGATAAAAATAATCTTTCTGATAGTCATTGTATTAAATATCTTCTGAATATGCATAGATGATGAATTTTGTTAAATTAGTTATACGTTATTTTGTAATTATACGTATTTTATAATATACAAATATTTTACATTGTATCTCACCTGACATCTCTTTATCAATGCCTTTTGGATTCTATTATTTCATTCTTATTTCTTAAAGTTTGTATTTAACCAATTTAATTCTTAATACTATTGTTAATTTTATTTATATTCTAATTTATTTTATTGCGCATGGTCTTTTTCTGAAAAATAATTTATGTACTCTAAGATTTGTGTAAATTTGAAAAATATATTTACCTATATGATAAATTTGGAAGGAATAAAATTAGATTATTTTTCTAGTTAGTTAATTCAAATATGGGCAAAAAGCTCAATTCAAATACTTAACTAAATATTTTAATTCTCTCTTTCTCTTGATATTATTAAATATTTTCGGAATTTTTTAATAATATTTTAAAATCTATATTAATATTTGCATCTAAGCAAATTATTGATCAAAGAATAAAATTAAAATCCAATGAACCAATCTCACATTGAATATTCATAGCATTTATAGGTTAAATACTAATTTGAATAAAGGACAAAGCAAACTACTTCCTTTTTTGATTTTTTTGATTTTTTTTTATTACATCATAATCGTTCGCCTAAATTTAACATGATTATACAATGTTTTTTACCTAAAAAAGTTCAATCGTATAAAACACATACATATGATAAAACATATTAATATTTGGCGTTATTTAATTATACTTTAATTTTGAATTCATATAAGATAAAGTTTAATAATTTTAAAGTCCTAGATATAAGGACCTCTTACTTAATTCAAATAAGAAAATGTATAATAAGCAATAAATATCTTTTAGTTTCAAACTCTTAAATATTAGTTGGAAGGATAATCATATGACTATTTTGTCTAGTGTGAATTCTATTTTAAAATGATAAAAAGGTGAACGTCAATTTCCTAAGGGCTTTCGTGCTTTTAATATAAAGCCCGTTTGGATTAGTTGATTTGAAATATCTGATAAGCATTAGGTGATAAAAAATAATTTTTAGTGCTGAAACTAATTTATTAAATAAGCAGTTACATATTTGGATACAAGTACTAAAATTGATAATAAGCTGCTGCAGTATTTGATAAAAAAAGTGCGGATAAGCTCTTTTTTTGTTAAAATGTCTTAAATAACCTTAGAATTGTTTACACTTATAAGGGCGTAATTTATTCAAAATCTTAGATTCCAAATCGATCATAATACAAAATATTCTATTTGTCATTTTATTTTAAATACAACTGTGCTTACATAAGATAACTTTTATGATAAATATAATTTATTTTATGATAAGCACATAATCATAAGTTATAATAATTAATAAATTGATAAAAGTTTCTTAGTAAAAAATAAACCTAAATAGGACAAAATATTTGAAGAAACAAATATTGATACACCAAAAATTTGATATGCAGTTGAAAGATTTCAATCACATAGATATAAATATGCAAAGGAATAGAGAATTTGTTTATCTTAAATAGTCAATGAGAATTGCATACTTGAAAAGGCTGAGGAGTGGGAGGGGGGGGGGGGGGGTT
>ML248157.1:26150-65193 GCA_005239495.1 Nicotiana undulata
GGGGGGGGGGGGGGGGGGGGGGGGGATTAGGTTGAAATAGTACTTGAGGCAGTGAGTATTGATGTAAGAGTTTTCTTCTAAAAAAGAATATTTTAAGGATAAAATAGTAAAAATTTTGGTCAAACTTAAAGTGCTTGTAAGCTAAAAAGTCATAAGTTGGGGTGACCTGTTTATGACTTTTGGCTTAATTTTGACTTATAAGTACTTGGCTTATAAGCACTTTTAACTTTACCAAACGCGTAAATAAGCCAAAAAAAAATGCTTATAAGCTAATTTGACCAGCTTATAAGTGTAGGCCTCATTTGCACGTAATGGAGGTCTGAATCTTAATCATTCGGATCTCAGACATTAAGTGCGTTTGTTTTTAAAGTCCGAATCTTAATTATTTAGATCTTAATCATTAAGTGTGTTTGTGTTTTTTACTTCAAAACTACTTAATAGGTCTGAATAGGTATGTATGATTAAGATCCAGAACCACTTGAGACAGTGAATATCGATGTAAGAGTTCTGTTCTAAAAAATAATATTTTAAGGATAAAATAGTAAAAATTCTGGTCAAACTGAAAGTGCTTGTAAGTTAAAAAAATCATAAGTTGGGGGTGACCAGCTTATGGCTTTTGGCTTAATTTTGACTTATAAGTACTTGGTTTATAAGCACTTTTAACTTTATCAAACGCATAAATAAGCCAAAAAGTGCTTATAAGCTAATTTGACCAGCTTATAAGCTTAGGCCTTATTTGTTTGCACTTAATGGAGGTATGAATCTTAATCATTCAGATCTCAGATATTAAGTGTGTTTGTTTTTAAAGTCCGAATCTTAATTATTTCGATCTTAATCATTAACTGTGTTTTTTTTTTAAACTTCAGAACCACTTAATGGGTTTGAATAGGTCTAAGATCCAGAACAGAGAAATTTCACTAAGATGCTATCCTCCATATTCATTAGTAATTGGCTCCACCGCCAATCATTATCAACTATCATTATGCCACCATCACCACCATACTCAACAACCACCACCACCAACATACTCAACCACCACCACCACCATAATCGATTACCACCGTCTGCCATCCCACCACTCCTACCACCATCATTGTCAACCACAAACAATACTCATCCACCTCAATTACCACAACTAACTCCACATCACCGTCAACAACCATAATCGGCACTGCCAATCATTATAAACTACCACCACCCACCACCACCTTCCTCAATCACAACTATCACCACCACCACCTGCTATTATTAACTATCACCACTCACCACCACCATCCCCAATCATAATTTCCACCACTAGCTACTACCCTGAACCACCACCATCAACCAAATCCACCACCAACCACTGCCTCTAGTCAGCATTCACAAGCACCACCGTTAGTCATCACCACCACCAACTACTATATTTTCAAGAAATTATATATTTTATTGATAGAATATTAGATTAACTAATATTTCATTTGAATTTATGTTAATAGTTTTCAAATAAAGATAACTTTTATTCATTCAGATGTTAAAAATCAAACAGTCTTAATCATTTAATATTCAAGTCTTAATACACAACTTAATATTCAGATGTGTATTCAGATTCAAATATCTTAATCTTACTACACATCTTGATATTCAGATGTGTATTCAGATTCATACATTTTAATCTTAAAATAAACAAATGAGGCGCCAAATACCCTCATAGTATAGACTAGAGTAAGCAACAAATTTTATTGTAAGAGTAAGTTTGCACATAAGTTGCTTTGTTTTATAATTCAAGAAATAAAAGAAAAATATAGAAGAAGTAATTAATATAAGCGGAATGGTTACCTTGGGCAAAGGTTTTAATTAATCAATATGAGTCTAGTACTAACCCCAAAAACTGCTCTTTCATTTGGAAAAACATTTTGAAAGGTTGGGAGCTTTGCAACAAAGGTCTAGCTTGGAACATAGGTAGGGGAAAACGAATAAAATTTTGGTATGATAATTGAAGCCCAGATTTCCGACCTCTTAGAACCAAAATACAAGGTCCATTACAAAAAAAGAGGAAAATCTATTAATTAGTGAAATTCTTGACAATCAAGGTTGGAAGCTTGATAATATGTCCTTTACACTACCAAACTTCATATTAGAAGAAATCCAAAGCATTTTTATCCTAAAAACCCTTTCTAATCAAGATAACCAATATTGGTTCCCAACAAGCAATGGCTTATTTAGCCAAAAAAATTGCTTTGCGACTTCTATACCCCAAAGAAAACACCAATACTAGGTTTTCATGGATTTGAAAAAAAAAAATCCCTAAAAATCACTTATCTCCTATGGTTGTGTTATCATGATAGGGTACCCAGTAGATGCTATCTTCACCATATAGGCATAAATATCGATGAGATTTTCCCTTCATGTAGAAAAGGAAAAGAAAATATAGAGCACATTTTTTTGAATTGTCCCATAGTTAGGAGGTTCTGGGATCATTTTGGCATAGAGCCGATAACCTCTAATGAGTTACACTGGCTGGACTCAATTAGACTCGTGAAGCCAAATAAATGGCACTCGTCCCTAAATTGGGATGACATATTTCCCTTTGCAATTTGGCATATCTGGACAAATCGTAACTCAAATAACATTAATAACGAGTCAAAAGATATTCCAATATCTCCAACTATCATGAAGGCAGCGGAATTCAAATTTTGAACAGGAAATATTCAACCAAATCTTAACACATGCACTATAAAAATCTCATGGGATCCTCCCTCCAAAAGTTCATACAAGCTTAATTGTGATAGTGCCTGTGATACAAACAAAAGAATTGGTGGACTGGGAGGTATAATTAGAGACAGCCAAGGCCAATGGATACTAGGATATCAAAGGAAAACAAAGCTTATAAACATCACACAAGGAGAACTAATGGCACTGAAAGAAGGTCTGCGCATTACAATCCAATACAAGATCCAACCAATAGAAGTGGAAACTGATTCCACAGAGGTAATAAATTTACTACATACTGACCACCAATTTACAAACACATTATTGATTCATGCAGGTGGTCAATAGCTCAATTGGGATACCCGTTAATCAGGCACAACTTCCGTGAAGAAAATGGAGTGGCACATCTTCTGACAAAAGACAGTCTCAAGTTGCGTTGCATGAATAAAGCAGTCATCTTACATGCATCTTTTCCAATGGCAGAAAATGCAATGGAAGATGATGTAGTAGGAAAAGTGCACCTTAAGTTGATTTCAGAAGAAGTGTGCAAAAATCTAGCTAACATGGGCAATGTTAATATTGTTAAAAACTTCTACTTATTTTATATTTCACACAGTTTCGATCCTAATGAGATAATTGTGAAAATATTTGTAATAACTGTTCGTAGTTTATATAATAAAAGTCCTTATTTCAATATAAAAAAATAAGCGGAAATGGTTAAGCATAACTCTGTAAAATTTGAACAGATGAAATCATATAAAAATCTTCTATAATTTATATTTTAGATTTCTAACGTGTGAAAATAAAAATATCACTATAGTTAAAAAACTAAAGAATTTTGATAGGCTAAAATAAAGTACTTGAATCATGTGATTAGAGATAAATCTTTTTTAAAGAAGACAATGATGTCCCTGTCATTACTTTTCCCAAGGCCAATATCACCTCTACTTAATAACACCCAGAAAATGAGGCAAAATTTTCCCTCCAAGTTTCATTATATGCATTTTTATATTGCATAAGAATTTCCCATGGTCATAGAAGATCCACTTTTTATGGTCATTACTTGCGCATCAGTCATACCACTTAGGAATATTAATTATATTTTTTATTACACTGCCACAACTCCATAGTAATAGAGTTTCTCACTCCAATTATCATTCTTTCTTGGGTTGTTCTGATCTGAAACCCATGTTTTTGCCACCTCTCCTTGTCTAAATATCTAACATGGGAATTGGGATTACACAACAAAACAGCCATTATGTGAATTGTGTCAATACATGTCTATAGTGGTTCTTGGTTGGAAATGGAGTCTGCTAACCAGATGGGGTTTGTTCTAACACTGTTTCTTTCACTTTTCTCATATGCTTACAGTGTTACAGACCCCAATGACTTAGCCATAATCAATGAGTTCAGAAAAGGTTTGGAAAATTCAGAGCTTTTGGATTGGCCAGTTAATGGTAATGACCCTTGTGGTCCTCAAGCTTGGCCTCATATAATTTGTAGTGGTAACAGAATTCAACAGATTCAAGTTATGGGGTTGGGGTTAAAAGGTTCTTTACCACAGAAATTTAATCAGTTGTCTAAACTGACAAATTTGGGGTTGCAAAGGAACCAATTCAGTGGAAAGTTACCATCTTTTAGTGGTTTGTCTGAATTGAGGTATGCTTTCTTGGATTTTAACCTGTTTGATAGTATTCCATCTGATTTCTTTAATGGACTTGTGAGTTTAGAAGTGTTGGCATTAGATGACAATCCTCTGAATGCCACTACTGGTTGGTCTTTGCCTAGTGAATTGCAAGGTTCAGCTCAATTGACTAACTTGACTTTGGTGAATTGCAATTTAGTTGGTTTTTTACCTGAGTTTCTTGGAAATATGTCTTCTTTAGATGTACTGTTATTGTCCAAGAATCGACTTTCGGGTCCTATTCCAAGTACTTTTAGGGACTCTGAGCTAAAAATGCTTTGGTTGAATGATCAGTTTGGTGATGGAATGAGTGGTTCAATTGATGTGATTTCAACAATGGGATTAATGACAAGTCTTTGGCTACATGGGAATCATTTTTCAGGTAAAATTCCAGAGAAGATTGGTAGTTTATTATATCTGCAGGATCTTAATGTCAACAGCAATGATTTTGTTGGTTTAATTCCTGAATCTTTAGCAAATATGCCAATAGGCCATCTTGATTTGAATAACAATCATTTCATGGGTCCAATACCAAATTTCAAGGCTACAAATGTTAGTTATCAATCCAACTCTTTTTGTCAAACCAAAATAGGTGCACTTTGTAACACAGAGGTTATGGCACTTTTAGAATTTCTTGATGAGTTAAATTATCCATCTAAGCTTGTTGAATCATGGTCAGGAAATAATCCTTGCAACGGTCCGTGGTGGGGATTAAGCTGTGACAATAACCAAAAGGTTATTGTGATAAACTTGCCTAAGTCTAATCTTTCTGGAACCTTGAGTCCTTCCATTGCAAAATTAGATTCACTAACTCATATCTATCTTGGATCTAACAATATTTCTGGTTCTATTCCATCTAATTGGACTAGCTTGAAACATTTGGTTGTGCTTGATTTAAGTAATAACAACATTTCCCTTCCTCTGCCAAAATTTACTGGCCCCGTGAAACTTTTTGTAAGTGGAAATTCACTATTGAACTCGAGTCCTCTTGTAGCAAGCCCTTCACAAAAGAACAATAATACATCCCCTGGTGCTTTACCCTATTCATCGACCGATAAGCCAAGCTCTTCTAAGTCTAAGTTAGTCATTTTTGTGGTTCCTATTGCAAGTTTTGCAATTTTAGTTTTTCTTGCTATTTCATTATATGTTTATGTCCGGAAGAGGAGTATGGATAGGCGCAAAGGTCCAACTTCTCTTGTAATTCATCCTAGAGATCCTTCTGATTCGGATGACATGGTCAAGATAGCAGTAGCTGATGAAACTAAAGGAAGTCTTTCGATATTGACTGAAAGTGGTTCTGCTAGCATACACAGTGGTAAATACCCTATGGTTGAAGCTGGCAATTTGGTCATATCAGTTCAAGTACTTAGGAATGTAACCAAGAACTTTGCTCCAGAAAATGAACTTGGTCGTGGTGGTTTTGGAGTGGTTTATAAAGGAGAATTAGACGATGGGACGAAAATAGCTGTCAAAAGAATGGAGGCTGGGGTAATTAGCAGCAAAGCGTCGGATGAATTTCAAGCTGAAATTTCTGTTCTTTCGAAAGTCAGACATCGGAATCTAGTGTCTTTATTGGGATATTCAGCTGAAGGCAACGAAAGAATTCTTGTTTATGAATACATGCCACTAGGTGCTCTTAACGAGCATCTTTTCCACTGGAAAAGTCTGAATTTGGAGCCTCTATCGTGGAAGAGGAGGCTGAATATTGCCTTAGATGTTGCTAGAGGAATGGAGTATCTGCATACACTCGCTCATCAGTGTTTCGTACACAGAGATCTCAAGTCCTCAAATATCTTGCTGACTGATGATTTCCGAGCAAAAGTATCAGACTTTGGACTTGTGAAACTTGCTCCTGATGGAGAGAAGAACTCTGTGGTAACCAGGCTAGCTGGAACTTTTGGATATCTAGCACCTGAATATGCTGGTAAGCATTGTTTTACTCCTATCCTTTTACTTCTAGGATGACCCAACATGTCGCGAAACAAGAAAGTGATGTTATATTTTCAGGTCTCTTGAGTACTCTCTATCTATGTTGCTCAAGACTCTCCGAAAATATCGATGGGTGCGTGTGGGATCCTCCAAAAATAGTGTATTTTTGGAGGATCCGACACGGGTGCAACAACTGTTTTGGAGAGTCCGTGCAACATAGCTCTCTATTATCGCTTTGGTTTAAATAGTATTACTGCCTTCCATATTAACCAGTTAGAGGTGGATAAATTAAGTTCTGTGGACGTGATTGAAGTGTCTTGTCTGTTCTACAGGCAAGAATGTTCTGTGGCTTCACTAGTATACTCAAGTCCTGGATGTGTTCAGACTTCTTTTGTTTATTTTCTCAGTGCACCTAAACACCAAAAGATAGTAAAATAAGATGCCAGTATCAATATCTGGACTATTTAATTAGTCGTAGTCTGCATGTTAAAAAAAAGGGCAGCCCGGTGCATGAAGTATCTCGCGTTCACACAGGGTCCAGGTAAGGGCCGCACCCCAAGGGGTGTGATGTAGGCAGCTACCCTGATACATGCATCAATGGTTGATTCCACGGCTCGAACCCACAACCTATAGGTCACGCGGAGATAACTTTATGTTGCTCAAACGCTCACTTTGCATGCACGTAATAAATATGTTCACTGATGATATGATTTTGAGTATTAATCTTAATTATTGTAATGACTATTCTAGTAGTCACCGATTTGCTCAATCTCATATTCTGAAGTATTTCTGCTGTTTTGCTAACTCATTTGACTCGCCGTTTTGATCCAGTTACTGGTAAAATCACCACAAAGGTTGATGTGTTTAGTTTCGGCGTGGTGCTAATGGAGTTGTTAACTGGTTGGATGGCGCTTGATGAGGATAGACCTAATGAGAGCCAATACTTAGTTGCATGGTTCTGGAACATCAAATCCTGTAAAGAGAAACTAATGGCAGCCATCGATCCAGCTCTGGATGTAAAAGAGGAGGCATTTGAGAGCAGCATCTACACCATTGCAGAACTTGCTGGTCACTGCACAGCAAGGGAGCCGGGACAACGGCCTGATATGTCCCATGCTGTGAATGTGCTCGCCCCGCTTGTTGAGAAATGGAAGCCCCTTGAGGAAGATGAAGAGGACTATTGTGGTATTGATTACAGTCTTCCCCTCGATCAAATGGTAAAGGGATGGCAAGAAACAGAAGGAGAAGACGTCGACCTTGAAGACACTATCCCTGCTAGGCCTACTGGATTTGCAGAGTCCTTTAAATCAGCAGATGGTAGATAAATGCAGGTACTACTGCACTACTGCTACTGTTGTTTGATCCTGTTATCTATGCTTTCTTTCAATTTTGTTTATAGAAATTTCAATCCAATGTATAGGCTTTGTTGAGTTACTTCTGTGGGATGTAGATATGAATTAGTGATGAATGAGAACTGTTTATCAGCTGAATTCCTCATTCTGTTAATTATTTCCTTTCCTATCTGAAGAAAATATATTAATTGTTCCTACTTCGACATGAATATATCAGAAATCTTCATTTCCAAGTTCCAAATTATGAAGGTTATGATTTTTGTTTTCTAGTGTTTCACACAGTCGAGGGTCTATCGGAAATAGTCTCTCTGCCCTTCTACGATAGAGGTAAAGTTTGCGTATACACTACCCTCCCCCAGACCCGACTTGTGGTTATTCACTGGGTCTGTTGTTGTTGTTGTTGTTGTTGTTGTTGACACAGGAAGTCAGTTGAAGTAACTTGGTATAAATTTTCTTAACTGACACATCTCTACATTGCAACAAAAAGAAATCCTTTATTACAAGTAAATGATCAAGACCTGACTATAAACTCCTTATATGATCAAGTGCTTTCTAAGTCTGTCTCAGATCTTATAATTGGCATGTATCTACATAAAATATTTGGAGATACGCATGAGCTACATATCTCAATCTGTCTCCACTGGATGTGTTTGATCGTGCTGTTGAGGTTTTGGTCCAAGATAGGATATTTATTATGATGTAACTACTTTTGAACTACATCAAAGCTCTCGTTCGAACTTCATATACGAGAATTGTAAGAACTCGAATTTTGAAATGAATCCAAGTGGAGGTTCTTTCTCGGGGCGTGAGGAAGAGCACAGAAAA
Source organism: Nicotiana undulata (assembly GCA_005239495.1). Taxonomy (NCBI): domain Eukaryota; kingdom Viridiplantae; phylum Streptophyta; class Magnoliopsida; order Solanales; family Solanaceae; genus Nicotiana; species Nicotiana undulata. The sequence goes on from ML248157.1 coordinate 34,632, forward strand.
GGCAGCCTGGAAAGACAAAGATAGGATTTCTAGCATAAAAAGCGGTGAATGAACTGTAATGGCTGGGGAAGGGGGCAAGCACTGGCATAGCCATCTTATGGCAAGGTTGGTCAACCGAAAATTATACGGCGTATATAGTTCAAATACTAGTACTTTATATGGTTATGTATTATATTACGAACATCCTAAACACAGCTTAGTGAGATAGTTTGGTGGCTTAGGGTGTTCAAAGAGAGGTTGTTGTTCTTGGGTTCGAATGTTTGTCTAAATATTTTTATCTCCGCCTATTTTGTTAGCCAAAACTAAACAAAGACCACCGTGTTTAGTTTATTTGATTTTTTTTTAATCTAAAATATTTTTTAATAAATAACGCTTAAAATTTAAAATTTGTGTAAAAACAAACAACTAATCTCAAAAATAGATTTTTCTTAGTAAAAAGTTAGTTGTTTCCCAAAATAAATCTTATAATTTAAAAGTAAAGCTTTACAATAATTTTTTCAACACTTCGTATAGACTACAAACCCTCTCGACACTCTTTTTCCTCTGGTTTTATGCTTACTTTTATGAAGTTCGAACATTTCTTTAATTATATAAAATTAAAGTTCTATTATAACTTATAAGTATGCTTATTGTTTAGCCAAATGTTACCTAGTTTAATTTAAAATATATCGGTACACTCATTGATGGAAAAATTTATTAACCATTTTCAAGTTTGAATACCCTTGATGTGTACATCCTTTTATTCTCAGTTTGTGGGAATTACTTCAATCACTAACTAATTCAGATGCCTTTCTTTTAATTGATTATTGGAAGTTATTATTATCCAATAATATTTCATCACAATGTTTGTTAATTTGAAAAACGGATATATACTTAAGGGTATTATCACTTTTAGCTCGCGCCGGAAACTATTTATATCTTGTAGTCGAAAAAGTATGTACAATTTGTATAATTTGTGCATCTAACATACAAAATATTTATATGCAAGAAATATATAAATTTTATACATTTTTCGACTATTTTTTTACGTCGCCTATCAGTGTCATTTTCTCAGTAAAAATCCCGTCATTTTGACGACACAAATGGCTAAGACCATATGTGACCAAGAATTTTGGGCTCACTTTTATAGCAGCCCATAAAGCTGTTCAACAAGTATAGCCCACTTACCTGAAAAGTTGAGAGACGAATGACACAAATAGGATTTTTTTGTAAAAATTGCACGGGTCGTCCTATTTGATCGCCTCCATTTAATCTATACCCATATTTTTAAAATTCTTTAACCTATATCCAAAATTTGACAACTTCATACGCCTCCTCTTCTTCTCAAACACATGAGACTTTGTATAAGCATTATTGATTGGATATGAAGTGTACAATTTTGTCTATCGTTATTTCGATGGTGAATGACAGAGGTTCTGATAAAGCAATTTGTAACGAACTACTTCTTTAGCTGCTTGTAGTCTAATGAGGATTTCATAAAGACTGCTTGGTAGAATCCTGAAATTTAATTAAAATTATTTTACAGTCTTACTTCTAACAAAACAATTTCTTCTTCCAATTTGTTCTCAACATCACTGATGTAGAAATTTGCACTACAAATTGTCTGAAGTTTGCACTATCTGAAGTTCAAATATAACAAGCTGATTTTGTCCGGAAGTTTGCACTATAAATTGAAGAACTTCATACTAATTTATCTGAAGTTTGCATTATGAAGTGAAATTTTCCTGATTACCTTTGCAAGTTAGGCCAAACTTTAGGTGAAAATAATTTGAAGTTTTGCTTTAATAAGGCCACACTTCGGGCAAAAAAATTCTCAAGTTCAAACTTCAGACATACACAATTGAATTGAAGTTTGCCCTTGCTATGAACTGAAGTTTGCCTGATTGCCTTTGCAAGTCAGGCCAAACTTTAGGCAAAAATATCTGAAGTTTTGCTTTGATAAGGCTACGCTTCAGGCAAAAAATTCTAAAGTTCAAACTTCAGACATACACAATTGAACTAAAGTTTGCCCTTGCACTATGAACTGAAGTTTGCGTGATTGACTTTACAAGTCAGGCCAAACTCCAGGCAAAAATATTTGAAGTTTCGCTTTGATAAGGCTACACTTCAGACAAATAATTCTGAAGTTTGATAAAAGTTTGCTACTTCAGGCCGGATGTCTGTAGTTACCCGTAAAGTTGGTACGCTTGCAATTTTTTATGCAAAATAAGTATATGTTAAGGTGATGACCCAAAAACTGGGTATATATACGAATGCCCCGATTCTTTTGCTTTCGGTAACATAAGTTTTTAAAAAATAACCTATGTTCGAATTTCGAAGTGCGTTGGATAGAATTTTCCTCAAGCATTAGAATTTTAAAGCCATACAACAATTGTGGTGATTGTCCGAATTTTACAAATTTGAGTGCAATAATTTCTCAGCATTGTGTCTAAAAATCTGGTGTACCATTAAGATTTATGTATCATCATCATACTGTTGCGTGTTTTAAAATTTTGCCCAGCGTACTTTGGCAATCACAGGAAATTTTATTCAGTGTGCTTTAAATTTTTCACTGAAGTAATTTTCCAAAATATTTCTTAACGAGCTTAAAAAATTATAAACAACGATTTTAAAAAGGTTGTAGCTATAAATTTTAAAAACATACAAAAGTTGTTATAGTTCTGCGTAACTTAGGTGCAAGTTTCCAATTCTTAAAAATAACCAAAAAAATAACAGGAAAGGAAAAGAAACACATGGTCAATCATCATTCATGTGGTTCTTTCTGTTAACATAATCTTTTGTATATATCTTTTGTAGTTGTCTGTTGCACTTATACTCCCCCGCTCCACAATAAGTGACTAATTTGCTTTTGGCATGCCTATTAAAAAAATATTAAATTCTATACAAAAATATCTAGTATGACTAAACTGCCCTTAATTAAATATTTAATGTGAGGAGTAAGAAAACTTTTTAGGGATATGTACATAAGAGTTATTTTGTAAAAACAAATTGAATTCTTTCTTGATTATATAAATGGATACTTATTTTGGACCAAAATAAAAAAATAAATTGGTCACTTATTGTGAACCGAAGGGAGTACTAAATTAGTCCTTTGTATGTATTACTACAAATACCTCATTGTAATTATATTGTCATTATTGAGTATAATATTATTTCGTGGTATCAAACGCTTAGGCTCAGCGACATATCTAGGTTAATGCGTACGGGTTCACGTGAACTCATACTCCTTTCTCTCATCCATGTATAACAATGTTATATTTTTTTAAAACTGCCAAAATATACGTGCGTGCACCCATGCTCAAAAACTCCTATGGTGCAAAAATTATTTGGTGCACCTCGACAAATGAAATTAGCGGTTCAAAACCCACTCTAGATGGTCTCATTTTCAGCACGGAATATAGATATATAAGTAAAAATCACTAAAAATTTCAAAATGAATATAACTTTGAACATATAATTTCAAAAGTGTAGTGGGTTCATGGTAAGACACTATAGTTAAATCCGTCAAATATAAATTCTAGATTTACCTCTTCATAATAGTGCACCCCTTTTGAAATTGTGGATCCGCCTCTGCTTAGGCTTCATTCTTTCCTCTAACATTGTCTTCCTCAATCAGATTCATGTCTTCTTCTGCTTCATCAGTTTCCACAACTTCGTCACCGGTCTTTACTGGCTGTTCTTTGTCTCCCTCGCCCAACACTGCCGTTTCAGTCTCTAATATCAAAAATTGAATACCTATGATACTCGACTTCACCAACAATTTGTTATGGAGGGAACTCTTTTTACCAGTTTTCAACGACCATGGTGTTTATGGCTTCATTGATGGAAGCTTTCCCCGTCCATCCTTTACCATTATCAAAGAATATGGTACTTCTATTGTCAATCCTGCGTTTCAACATTGGATTCAACTTGACTCCATAGTCTTATCTTGGATTCAAGCAACCATCTCTCAAGAAATTCTTCAAGCTATTCTTCGTCTCAATCACTCCCTTACTTCTAGAGAATCTTGGCTAGAAATTGAGCATTTGTTTCGTGATCAAGTTAGTTCTCGAACTCTACAATTTAAAGTCCAATTTCACAATCTCAAGAAATGTGATCTTTCGATAAATGATTATGTGCATCGTCTTAAAACTATTGCAAATTCTCTAAACTCCATTGGAAATCCAATTTTTGAAACTGATCTTGTTCTTCAAATTTTATTTGGCCTTCATCCTGATTATATGTCTGTTACCACTTCTATTTCTACTAGAATTCCACTTCCTTCTTTTATAGAGACACGTTCTCTACTCTTTCTGCATGAGGCTTAATTAACTAATTTTTCAATCTCAAATCCTGACTCTTCTGCTATTGCTCTTGTAAGCAACATTTTACTTCTCATGGTCGTGGTAAGAATCATTATGGAGGTCGAAACTCTAATAATGGTTGTGGTAGAGGCCGTAACATTCCTGGGTCTAAGAAGAATTTTTCTTTCCCTTCTCAAAACTTTTTCCTTCTTCCCCCATACATGTTCCTATTCAGTTTCATCTTTGTTTTCAGCATAATCATTCTGCTGGTGATTGTCCATCTCTTAGTTCCAAAGCATTTATTTCTGACCTCCAATCAACTTCAACTCATTCTTGTGGAATGTCTGGTGATGCACAATGGTTCGTTGATACTGGGTCATCTTCTCATATGACCCCTAATCCTGGTAATGTATCCTCAGTTTTTCCTTACAATTGTAGCGATCGAGTTGTTGTAGGCAATGGTACTCAACTTCCCATTTCCTACACTGGTCATGGTACTATCTCTACTCCTTCTAATACCTTTTATCTTAAAATGTTCTTATTGTTCCTGATCTCTCAAGTAATTTGCTTAATGTTCGTAAATTTACTTGAGATAATAACTGATCCATTGAGTTTGATGGTTTTGGTTTCTCTGTTAAGGACTTTAGGACGAAACAAATTCTTCTACAGCGCAATAGCCAATGTCCTCTTTATTCCATGTCTTCCCTGGATCGTGCGTTTATCAAGCTTTTGCAGCAGTGAGACACTTTCCGAATCTTTGGCATCAATAACTAGGGCATCCAAGCTTTGCCATTCTTTCTAGATTAATTAGAAAATAAAGTTTCTTGTACTTCTTTTAAACAATTAGATTTCTTATGTAATACTTGTCAACTTGGCAAGCACAATAAATGATCTTTTATGGATTCTAAGTCATTCACTATTTCTCCATTTGAGTTGATACATAGTGATATATGGACTTCTCCCGTACCATCTTTTATAGGCTTTCGTTATTATATTCTCTTTCTTGATGATTTCTCAAAATTATTATAGGTATTTCCTTTAAAACTTAAGTCATAAACTTTTTTAAAATTTAAATCATTTTATTCTTATGTCTTAACTCAATTTTTCACAAAGATAAAAGCTTTACAATATGATGGAAGTGTAGAATAAATTAAACTCGGTATTTTTCGTGACTTTCTTAATGAAAATGGGATATCTTTACGTATATCATGCCCATATAATCATCAACATAATGGAAAGGCTGAACGAATATATCACACTATTGTAAATATGATTCGTACTCTCCTTTTTCGGTCCTCTCTTCCTTCTAAATTGGGTCGAAGCTCTCCACACTACTGTTCATCTCTTGAATATTCTTCCATCTTCCAAACTTCAATTCATGACTCCCTATGTAATTGTTTTTGGAAAACCTGCTACCTATGATCACCTATGTATATTTGGATGATCATGTTATCCTAATCTTAGTGATTATTTGATGTTTACTTCAACACCACACAAGAGGGGGGTGATTTTGTGTGATGTCCAATTTTTCACGTGCATAAATTATAGAAGGACCTGGTTCTTATACGTGTTCCTTACACTGTAGTTGTGGAATAACAAATGCAAAAAGTAAAAAACACAAGGAGTTTTACGTGGAAAACACCTGGCTTAAAATGTGAAAAAACCACGACCTACTAACCAGCAGGATTTTCCCAAACACTTCACTACAAGTCTGAGCCAACAACAAAGTTTACAAACTCTTGCAAACCTAAGGATTACCTCTGACCCTTGTAGCAACCAGCCACAGGTTGTTGCGACTGCTTCAAGTTAACTCTAACTTGAACAAAACAACTCGAGTTTACAACCTCTTGCAAACCTAAGGATTAACTTTAACCCTTGTAGCAACACACCACAGGTTGTTGCGACTACTTCAAGTTAACTCAAACTTGAATGATACAACTCATGTACCTAGTACAATTTTCTTCTAAAAAAGTTGAAAGGTACAACTCAAAACACCTGCTACACTTTGAATTAGAAATAAAGAAATAAACAAAGAACTCTTTATAGGGGCTGGTTCTTCAATTTAGTTCGTGTAGCTTCAGGATCGCACTCTTAAATCTCACAATAATTGCTCAGAAAATGCCTTGTTATTTTGCTCTCAATTCGTGCTTAACTTCAGTATATGTGCATCGCATGTAAAAGAGAACACAACCGATATATATAGAGTTAGTAGATAAAGATTAACTAGAGTTCTAATGCTTTACTCTTCCTTGGTGGAAGAGTTCTAGTTATCTTCAACTTCCAACTCCTTCCTTATCTTGGATAGAATTCACTTCAAGTGAGGAGTCCTGCTCCTTATCGAATATGCAACCTTTTCGTTCAGGGATTATCAAAAATAATCACTTGTACTTATCCCTTTCACATGCATGCCTTTTACTTGATTATGTCTATCATATGTGTACACTGTCCATGGACCTGGTTCATGCATGTGTTCCTTTGTCAATCATCAAAATCAAAACTACTCAGGTCAAATTTCCCTTTTTGATGATGACAAACTCTGTGCTTTTTAAAAGCATGGAACCTGTTTCAGCTCAGCTCAACATTAACCACAATGTCAGAACACTTTCCATGCACAATGTCAGAACACTTTCCATTTAAAGTCACAAATCATCAAGGACCAGGTTCATTAGGTTATAAACATCACAGCCCAAAGCAAAAGCACAACCTATCTCCCTCTTTTGGCATCATCGAAAAGTTGCATAATTAAGTTAAATAACTAGATTTTAAAAGATATCACTCATAGCCGCTAAGGCTACTTCAAATGAAATCATGGATTAAATTTTCTCTTCAATATAAGGATATTATCCATCTAAGAAATATCAACAAACAATAAGAGCAAAAATAGTGAATTTCATTGATTGATAAGATCCTACCACAAGACATAAGAAGAAATAAAAATATAGAACCATGAGAAAAAACAGAGAAATCCCTCTTGGGTCATTGGTTACAACTGAGCTAGGAAGGATTTAGGACTGGGAAGGATCAGGTTCTTGGTTCTTGGCTTGAAGCAGTTTCAACATATCTTGAAGAATATTCTTCTCCTTTTAATTTTCAAGCTCACGCTTGAGAGAGCCTTTCTCAACCTCTACTTCAGCTACTAGTCTTCAATCGTTCAATCTCAACATCCTTAACCATTTTCTTCCACTATTTGAACCTTTTTGCTCTTTTTGGTAGACGTTGTTGTTTTAGTCACAACTGAACCCTCTACCACAACCTTTGTTTCTTGAGAATACTTTTGAGAAATCTTTCTCTTTGTGGCACTAGGTGTGGGTACTTCCACATCTTTATCTTCATCCTCATGAACCAGGTCCATCTCCTCAATTTGGACTACTCCACTTGGCATAACAGTTTTTTTCTTTCGTAGCGACTTTCTTGGTACTCTTAGTTAAGGCCTTTTTACATTGGAATTACTCTGTTTCTTATGGCTCATTGTAGTTCTTCCTCTTGTGGGAGAAGTTTCTACAGGGATAGAAGGAGCACTATTTCTCTTAGTGCCACCCATGCCCTTTCCTGCAGTCTTTCTAACCTTGCTCTTCTTCTTTTGATTGTAACTATCTGACACCTTTTGCGGCAAATCGGGACTCTTTTCTATTTGAGCAAGAGAAGGAACTGGTTCATGATACCGTTTCCTTAACCTAACCAGCCCATCTACTGCACTTTTACACTAGAACCATCACCTATATCCTGTGATTCTATCCTCATACTTTCATTCATAGTCTCTTCATTATCACTAATCTCTTCACTCCAGGTTACCATTGCACCTGTCTCATCATGTAATCCATAACCAATGGGTGAATCAAATCCAACCACTTGTTCTTCCACCATTCCCCTCGCATCATCCTCAACACCCTCGCTCTCCTTTTATTTTATTTTATTTTTCATTTTTACCATCAATGTCTTCAGTAAAAACATTTCCCTTTTCAATACCAGCCATAAACCTGTTCAGTTTCAGAAGAAACTAGTTCTCCCCCCTCAGTCGCAGACCAGATCATCAGAATTCTATGGTTCTTTTGCTTGACTGGCTTATAGCTTCTCATTCAATTTCTTGGCTTGTTCTCTGCTTGCTACTGTTTTTCGTGCAATCATTTTGATATGCCTTTTTCTTAGGGGTTTGGGTGGTTGAAAGTTTCGGTGAAGGTTCTTTGGATGGTGAGGAAGGGTTTTCAAAGTTTTTGGGATTCTCATGGGTGTTTTCCATTTGATCAGTTCAGAAACTTGAGAGAAATGAGAGAGTTTTGAGGTTTTGGAGATTTTGATCTTTCGAATTATTTTGAGATAAGAGGGTAAGGTCAGATCAAATTAAATATGGAATAGGTTGAGTGTGTAACAACAACTTTTTGGTGGTTAGAAGTCTTTTCATCTTGGGAGTTTCAGTTTGAGGAGGCGTCAGACTCTTCCCCAAAATTCTCGGCAATTATGGCACATAAGGCTCTTGATGAAACTGGTTCGTTTGTAAATTGATTGGTTCTAAAGTAGTTTGGGATAAAGTGGTACTCTTTTCAGTTCATTATCCATATGCAGTCATTTCAAATTTGCGGAGTGTAGAATACATACCTTATAAGCTCAATGAACCAGGTTCTTCACTGAAAGTTCTCTTGTGTAAGATTGTTTTTTTAAGAAAATAAGGATAATATCATTAGACATCAGTGAGAGATTTTAGCACATGGCACAAGAGTATACTAATAAAAGCATGAGACTGAGCAATATCTAATCTAAATTATTCGCAAAATTCACAAATTATCTAACCAGTCATTCAGTTAGAACCGGTTTCTTTTAGGTGATCTTAATCACCCCTGATTCTAACATGTTCCTTTCAAACTGCACCCTACTTAAAACTTTTATGAAGATATCAGTTATTTGCTTGTCAGTAGCACATAATTCCACAGTGATCAAGCCCTTTTCATAGTTGTCTTTCAAAAAGAGATGCCTAACATCTATGTGTTTAGTTCTTTTATGATGAATTAGTTTCTTGGTCATACTAATTGCACCGGTGTTTGTCGCGCCCCCCTTTTTTCCTCGCACGGGTTAGGTACGCGGAGATCGGGTTTCATGACATTCTGGACAACTCCTTAAAGGAAAAGGTTTAAGGAAGAGTCGCCACCTAACGATTTTGTGGTGCGTTAGGGCACATAGAATAATTAACTCATAAAGACCAGATATTGGGTAAGGGCTTGAAATTATCCCAAGGGGAAGGTATTAGGCACCCCCCGAGATCCACAATTGTGGGTCCCAGCTAAGTAGTTTTGTGAATTTGGACAGTAAACAAATGACAAGCAAGGCTCACGTAAGAGGGGATTTCAAGTAAATACTGAAATTACTAAAAGAAATTTAAAGAATAACAAAGTAAAATCATTTGAATGAAAATGTCCTAGGGTTTAAAGCAATATGGATCACATCAATGCAATACCCGGTATGTCACTCCTCGAAGAGGGGCTACACGTGGTATTAGCGCACCGGTCATCATATCCATATTCTACCCTTCCCCACCCTGCTAAGGTATTTAAAACGCGTGTGTTGGTCACGAAGCTTATTGTGTGTTGTTTACCCGTCCCGTTCTATAAGTTCCGGAGGGTGTTTAGGACTACTAATCCTATAAGGGGAGTACTAGGCTGACCCTCAGGTTTAAAGGATAAACTCTAGGCGACAAGTAGAGAAACAATTAGGACTTGCACATATGGGGTACACGCAAATAGTTATAGGGATCATATATCCCTCCACAAATAAAACATGTAAATAGCACGTCTCAAACACAACTAAGGTCTTAGGTTCAGGACCTAAAGTAGGGATTTCAGATATGAAAAACAACAGTAGTAAACAACAGGTTTTTGATGAGTTTTAGAAAAGGAAAGGAGTGAATGACTTTAAATCCCAATAGTTTGTAGGCAAAACAAGAATTCTAAGTATAGAGACAGTAGCAAATAGAGGATTTCAATGAGTTCCAGAAAAGAGTGCATGATTGATTTTAAAACCATTTGTAGTGACATGCAGTGTGTAAAAGACGATTAATCAGATTTTATCAAATATTGATCCTAAGGCTTGCCTAGGCGTCTGAATATATGTTGATTACTATTTTAAGGCATAGGTAGAATGCAGATCCCCAGGCTTTGATTTTAATAGACATATGATGAGCAAATGCAGATCCTATAGGCATGGTATCTGAGAATGCAAGCAGGATGTTGGGTATGAGACCATTGAAATCTATTTTTTAACGAGGTTACTTATTACACAGATGGTACAGGGGTATGGTTTTACTAAATTATTGGATTTAGCGCATGATTTCTAGGCGTTCTTTGCAGTACAGTTAACACATGAGTCTGGATATATGCTGAAAACAAATTCCTAAAGTCACATGGTATCTAATGCAAGTTCTGATAAGTACTTTTTATTATGAACCTAAAAATGATTTCTAGATGTGAGGTATGAATATGTGAAATTAATATTATTATTAACAACCATTTCATCTAGTTATTTAACTACAAACAAGATCTCTAAGTGGGAAGCAATTATAACAGCCTTTTACGGGTGTTTTAGCCTGATTTTTTAAGCGAGTGTGCATGTGATGAGATGCAGACATAAATATACCTAAGAACATGACTTCTAATGCATGGTGGATGTGTCCTAAGCAGGATTTCTATTGCACACAGAGGTAAAGTAAATCGTAAGCATGTTTTCTACCCAGAATTATACTAAACATGCATAATCCCACCCATTTTCACTATCCAGTCCCAGAGTTGTTTTTACACTTAATTATTACAGACCATTGTTGCACAAATTACACAAATGAATAAGAAAATTAAGAAGTTACACTATAGGGAGCCTAACAGTAGGCCCAAGTACTAGATCCAACATGCCATATGCCAAGACCTCTTGTAACCCAGGTGTGTCATAGTCTTTAAGGACCTCAGAAGATCCTGGACCGTGCCTCACACCCAGGTACCCTAGCCAAGGATGAGTAAGTGCAGCGTATAGTGCCAGCCTTGTGTGTCCAAGTTCAATGGGTACTCAAGGTCCCCAAGGCAATGCTCACACGAAGGGGGCAGAACCTAGAATCTAAGAGTAGCGGGAAGTGCTTGGATTTTAAAAGAGAGTTTGAGTTTTAAAAGAGTAGTTGTGATAACAGTTTTGAAAAGATGATTTCAGAAAGTGATGAAGGACTTTGGTAAAACAATTTATTAAAGAGAGAAGCAATACAACTGCAGCCAGCAGGTAAAATAACCCATGAAAGAGCAAACACAAACATGGGTAAGGGACTGGGGACAAATAACATTAAATATTAGAGTTAGGCAGAGTTATTGTTGTCACATAGTTACCATATAGTTGTCACATAATAGCACAAATTAATAAAATCAGGATCACATAATATTCAAGTAGCAGGAGAGGCATGTTTACAGTATATAGAGATAAGCAGAAGGTGAGAACAAGTAACAACAATCAAGTTAGGGGAAGAAGTATCAACTTGTGAACACATAAGCATGCTGGAGACATATCAGACTCAAAGGAAAAGAAAAAAAATATAGTAGGGGTATGCTAAAGACATAATTACAGGGAATCACATGAAAGCAAGATACATATTCAAACATAACAAAAAGGGAGACATGATGGGGGTTAAGCTAATTACAGGGTAGACAGTAGAACCATGTGCTAAAACACATAATGATCAATAGGTAAAGAGACAAAAACCGGAGCATATTGTGTATAGGTACTATAAAACTAAATCCGAAAACATACCAGTCAAAGGATAGAGAACATCAAGGTATAGGGGATGCACAACAACATTAGTACGCAGAGTGAGAGAGAGCAAGTAGTATGCAGAATGAGAGCAGAAGTAGTATGCAGAAGCACAAGAGCAGTAGAGTATACTCAGTCTTGGCTTTTAGCCGACTGAGTAGTCAACAATAGATGCAAAGAGCAGGAAGGGATGTATATGAAAGCACAGGAAAGTTCAGAGCAATGTGTGTGTGTGTGTGTCAGTGATGTTGTTGATGAATATTAGTGTATTGTCGTGTGAATATCCTTGTTTGTGAAGAGGGAAGACATATCTTTATATAGTTTTGAAAACGAATAGTGCATAGGCAAATTATGGAAATTACAATCAATCAATACCAATCAAGACAACTGGACTCCTTTAATAAAGGAGTCTAGTTCAAACGGTCAGTCAAGGTAAAATAAGGAAAAGAAATCAGTATAATTAAGGCTGATTCTGTTAAATTAGGGCAAAGAAATCACATAGCGCATAAATAAAGCCAAGTACATAGTGTATAATTAAGGCAAGTTGAACTAACCATGTAGTTATAAAGTAAAAATAGGGTATCCGTTTGAAAATCAATTGAGGGGATCTCAGATTCAATTGCAATCATAGGGAATCCAAGATAATTAAGGAAAGCAATCACATGAATATGGAAAGAATTCAAAATTAGTACAGAATTACAGAGGGAATACACAAGATCATGTATTTAAGGAAAACATCACAAGCCCGGGGATTTTTACACAAATGTCAGTATAAATTCAATAGGCAGAAACCAGTAAGGTAAAGGCTGGACCTATTAGACGTTTAGACATCAGTCACAGGTCAACACAAAGAGATACTCATAGAAATCAACAGGAAGAGGTCATAACAATGAATCAGAGCCAGAGTTACAGAGAACACATGAATGCACATAGCCGAATAGTAAAGACCAACTTAAAACACTAGGGTTTCATCAATAATATTTCAAACAACAAGAAATCATGAGATACTCATTTAAACATAGTAGAGATAGCTTAAAATCAAAAGAAGAACTGTTTTTGAAAACAGGATCAAGAAACCCTAGTTTCTGAAGTTGTTAGAAAACGAAATTTCCCGGAGAAAAACATAGAAAAGCTTCATGATATTGTAAATATAGAACAGATCTTAAAAGAAAAATCTAAGATATAGAGGATTATGGTTTCTTGGAACCCAGAAAGAGGGAAAACCTCGTAGATGGCACCGATTTAGGCCGGAGAGTTTGTAACACTTACTCAAACGGTCGGGGAAAGGCCGGAAAGTGGCAAGAGGCCCAAAGGAGGTGAGTGAACCGCTCCAGGTTCGTCTGAAGAACTCAAGATATCACTGAGTAGGTGAGATACATGTAGATGTTCAGGAGATGATAGAGAATCAAGGTTCCGGTGAGAATCCACTGGAGAAGACGACCAGAACCCCATCGGAGAAGATGAAGTCCAAGAGACTTCTAGAGAGTTGTAGAGATAGAGAGAGACAAAGAGAGATGAGAGATAAGAGATGAAGCCTCTCGAAGAGAAATGAGACCGGGGGAGGGGGGTTAGGTGAGATATTTTAGGAAGATTTGATGTGGATCGTTGATCAGATTTGATCAACGATCAAGATCTAGTCTTAGGTGGGCCGGTGTGAATTGGTTTAGGCTGGGTAGGAGTTAAAATCTGATGGGTTGGGGTTTGAATGTGGCTAGGATTGAAATAGGAATAGGCTAGATGTTAAATACCCAATTTGAATAGGATAATTAATTAAAATGGCTAATAATTGTAAAAAGTGAAATTAAAACTAAATAAATGAAATTAGGACAATTAAAATATAAAAATGATTAGTTATTTATTTAAAAATGGTATAAATGCGTATTTGTGCTATTATTGCAAAAATTACTGAAATTAACTAAATAGTGCATATATTGGCTAATTTGTGAAATAATTAAATCATAAGGGAATGAAAAACCCAATTTGAATAGGATAATTAATTAAAATGGCTAATAATTGTAAAAAGTGAAATTAAAACCAAATAAATGAAATTAGGACAATTAAAAATATAAAAATGATTAGTTATTTATTTAAAAATGGTATAAATGCGTATTTGTGCTATTATTGCAAAAATTGGTCAAATTGACTAAATAGTGCCAATATTGACTAATTTGTGAAATAATTAAATCCTAAGGGAACGAAAAAATAGGATATGAATAACATATTGAGTGGGAGAATGATTTGAAATTATTTATAACATCGTTTATGCATAATTATGAATAATTATGGAACATAAAAATATTAAATAAACAGGAAAATAATTTGATAAAAATATGGAAAATTATGGAAAAATATCGATTACTGTAGAGAGTGATTTTGAAGGTATATGTGCAAATTTAAAAAATAGTCTGAGAAAAAATTGGGTATCAACAGCTGCCCCTCTTTCCCCGGGAAGGATGAAAGAGTTGTCGGGTAAAAATATGATGGCCAATTTTGACCGAGTGGAAATGATATGAAAGATTTAGGCCGCGCCCTGGCTTCCGAGCTGCCTACATATCTCTGATTTTACAGGAATCAGGCCGTATGTAGTTCCAGAATCACCGGTGAAGTATACCGGTGACGCTTTACAAGAATGAATGCCAGGTGCAAGGTAAGGTGAACAAAATGGCTTATGGGGTGGTCAGGAGAACTGGAGCGGTCCACTCCTGCCTAGCTGGCTGTCCTGGCCGGATTACCTGCAAACAAATGACAAGCGTATATTGTGCGTAATTTAGACATGATGCAAGTTTCCGTTGGACTATGAATGTTGTCTTTGGACGGTTGAGGATGACGTCCTTAGACCATGATGTCTTGGGCCATGAATCGCTTGATGCGGGATTCACAGGCTATGAAATGATGTTCTCGGGCCATAAGGATGGTGCCTCCGAACCATGATGCCTTTGAATAATGATATGCAAGTTGAATAAAGAGATCCTCGGGCCATGGAATGATGGTGCCTCTGAACGATGACGCCCTTGGACAAGTTGGCGATATTTCAGCCCATGAAAAATGCAGTAGCATGATGCTAACAAGACAGAGCTTAGTCTTGCGAAATTAGAAAGGGCAGAGCTTAGCCCGAAAGGAAGCAAAAAAAATTAACGACATGAAAAGTGGTTGCTTTGAAAAGTAAACGAGAGGTAGCATGGAACCTCGGAAGGCAGAAGGGTAGCCTTACGCAATGCAGGAAAAAATGCAGAGAGGGAGGTAGCGTGGAACCTCGGAAGGCAGAACAGTAGCCTTATGCAATGTAGGAAATAAAAATGCAGAGGGAGGTAGCGTAGAACCTCGAAAGGCAGAACAGTAGCCTTATGCAATGCAAGAAATAAAAATGCAGATGGAGGTAGCGTAGAACCTCGGAAGGAAGAACAGTAGCCTTATGCAATGCATAAATAAGAATGCAAAGGGAGGTAGCGTGGAACCTCGGAAGGAAGAATAGTAGCCTTATGCAATGCAGGAGATAAAATGCAGGGAGATGTAGCGTAGAACCTCGGAAGGCAGAACAGTAGCCTTATGCAATGCAAGAAATAAAAATGCAAAGGGAGGTAGCGTGGAACCTCGGAAGGCAGAATAGTAGCCTTGTGCAGGGAGTAAACTGGCAGTAAGAGTTCTTAGATTGTGATGAACTGCGTCGATATGATTGTTGCGAATGAAGCGTTGTTTTGCAATGATAATAAGCGTCGGCATGTGCGACGCGTTTGAGAGCGTGTCTTTGAGAGATATACGTCCTGCGGGGGATAATAATATGTTTAGGGATTTCGCCGTCTTCGTGCCTGCATCCAAAGAAAAATCATGAGTTCTGTAAAGGGGGGAAAGGTCAGTTTGCATTCCCGCTGGCTTTACTTGGCTCGCTCGTTCGATCATGATATATCATTGGGGTAGCGTTTGCTAAACAAGCTGTTCCAAAAATAGGTATGCATGATTTTGAAAAGATATAATATAAGCATATAATTTAATATTTTTAGGTGAACCGACGACTGTGACGCGATTTGAGACATTGCAACTTTTCCTACCACGGAATTTTGAGGGTCCTCCTCAAAATTCTACCCCCGGTTTGATGGGTGAATATTCCTGGCGGTTGCTTGTGCGGCGATTGGCTGAACTTGCTTCAGAATTTTGAGGGTCCTTCTCAAAATTCTGCCCTAGTTTCCATTTGTGGGGGGGGGGGGGGTGAGATTTTAATTAAATTGTGACTGAACCCATAAGGCTGCCTACGTATCCTCTCTTAAAGGGAAATCGGTTCAGGCATAGTTCAATCTACAACATTGAGGAAAACATAAAGGGTTACACATAGTAGCGCTTGACTGCATCTGAGTTGATTGGTTTAGGCCAAATTTCTCCATCCATTTCTACGAGTATAAGTGCTCCTCCTGTCAGCACTCTATGAACCATGTACTGACCCTTCCATTTGGGAGAAAATTTCCCTTTGGCCTCATCCTGATGTGGAAGGATTTTCTTTAACACCAGCTGCCTCGGTGTGAATCGTCTTGGCTTGACTTTCTTGTTGAAGGCTCTGGTCATCCTGTTCTGATATAATTGGCCATGACAGAATGCGTTCATTCTCTTTCCGTTTATGAGGGCTAGTTGTTCATAACAACTCCTTACCCATTCTGCGTCGCTGAGCTCAGCTTCTTGTATGATTCTCAGAGATGGAATCTCAACTTCGGCAGGAATAACAACCTCTGTACCGTAAACCAACATATAAGGAGTTGCCCCGGTTGACGTGTGGACTATGGTATGATACCCTAACAAAGCAAATGATAATTTCTCATGCCATTGCTTATGCTTGTCTATCATTTTTCTCAGTATTTTCTTGATGTTTTTGTTGGCAGCCTCAACGGCTCCATTCATCCGGGGTCTGTATGATGTGGAGTTCTTGTGTTTGATTCTGAATGTTTCACACATGGCTTTCATCAAGTCACTGTTGAGATCAAATTCATTATCGGTGATGACTGATTCTGAAACTCTGAACCGATAAACAATGCGGTCGCGGACGAAATCGGCCACGACTTTCTTAGTAACTGCTTTGTAGGATGCTGCTTTGACCCATTTGGTGAAATAATCAATGGCAACTAGAATGAACATGTGTCCGTTAGTGGTGGTAGGCTCGATTGGTCCAATAACTTCCATGCCCCAGGCGGCGAATGGCCACGGTGAACTTGTTGCATTAAGCTCACTCGGAGGTACCTTATCATATCCCCATGTATCTGACATCGGTGGCACTTTCGGACATACTGGATGCAGTCCGTCTCCATGGTCATCCAGAAATAACCGGCCCGAATCATCTTTTTTGCCAAAACAAAACCATTCATATGTGGGCCGCATGTCCCAGCGTGAATCTCCTCCAATAATTTTGATGCTTCCTTTGCGTCAACACACCTTAATAGCCCCAAATCGGGAGTCCTCCTATATAGGATTCCGCCGCTGTGAAAGAAATTGTTGGATAATCTCCGAAGTATGCATTTCTGAGTGGTATTTGCAAGCTCTGGGTATTCTCCTTTTGCCAAGTACTCCTTGACATCATGAAACCAAGGATTTCCGTCTGCTTCTTCTTCAATATGGGCACAGTAAGCTGGCTGATTGTGGATGTTCATTGGAATAGGATCAATGAAATTCTTATCTGGATGCTGGATCATGGAGGACAGAGTAGCCAAAGTATCAGCGAACTCATTCTAGATTCTGGGGACATGCCGAAATTCTATCTTTGTGAACCTCTTTTTCAACTCCTGAACATGATGTAGATATGGCAATATCTTGGAATTCTTGGTTGCCCATTCTCCTTGTACCTAGTGTACCAGTAAGTCTTAGTCACCAATCACTAACAACTCCTGGACGTTCATGTCGATGGCCATGTTGAGCCCTAAGATGCATGCCTCATATTCAGCCATATTGTTGGTGCAGGGAAATCTGAGTTTTGCGGACACCGGATAATGCTGACCGGTTTCTGATATCAGGACTGTCCCAATACCAACCCCGTTGAAGTTTGCTGCTCCATCAAAGACCATCCTCCAACCGTCGTAGGATTCTGCAATGTCTTCTCCTACGAATGATACCTCTTCATCGGGAAAATACGTTTTCAGGGGTTCGTATTCTCCGTCCACAGGATTCTTAGCAAGATGGTCTGCTAGTGCCTGTCCTTTGACAGCCTTTTGAGTTATGTAAATAATGTCGAACTCACTCAGCATGATTTTCCACTTGGCTAGCTTGCCAGTGGGCATGGGCTTCTGAAAGATGTACTTTAGTGGATCCATCCTGGATATGAGGTATGTGGTGTAGGCACAGAAGTAATGTCTTAGCTTCTGGGCGACCCAAGTCAAAGCACAGCAAGTGCGCTCTAATAAAGAATATCGGGCCTTATACAGAGTGAACTTCTTGCTGAGGTAGTAGATCACTTTCTCCTTTCTTCCTGTTTCATCATGTTGCCCAAGAACGCAACCGAAACCTCCGTCTAACACTGCAAGGTAGAGTAATAGAGGTCTACCTGGCTCAGGCGGCACCAAAACTGGCGGTGTTGACAAATATTCCTTGATCCTATCAAAAACCTTTTGACAATCCTCGGTCCACTTGGTTGCGGCATCCTTCTTTAGCATCTTGAAGATTGGTTCACAAATGACTGTGGATTGTGCTATGAATCGACTGATGTAATTAAGTCTCCCCAGTAAACTCATAACATCCTTCTTGTTCTTCGGTGGTGGAAATTCCTGAATGGCTTTGACTTTGGATGGATCCAATTCTATTCCCCGGCGGCTTACAGTGAACCCTAGTAATTTCCCAGCAGGAACCCCGAATGCACACTTCGTAGGGTTCAGTTTCAGATTGTATTTTCTCAACCTGTTAAAGAACTTCTTCAAATCTTCCATGTGATCAGTAGCTTTCTTTGATTTGATAATGACGTCGTCCATGTACACTTCAATCTCTTTGTGAATCATGTCATGGAATATAGTGGTCATAGCCCTCATGTAGGAGGCCCATACATTCTTCAGGCCGAATGACATCATCTTGTAACAGTATATTCCCCATGGCGTAATGAATGCCATTTTCTCATCATCTTCTTCATCCATCCAAATCTAATGATAACCAGCGAAGCAATCTATGAATGACTGTAACTCATGTTTGGCGCAGTTGTCAATCAGAATGTGTATATTTGTCAAAGGGAAGTCGTCTTTCGGACTAGCTCGGTTGAGATCCCGGTAGTCGACACAGACTCTAACCTTCCCGTCTTTCTTCGGCACAAGTACAATGTTAGCTAACCATGTCGGGTACTCAACTACCCGGAGAACTTTGGCGTTGATCTGCTTGGTAACTTCTTCTTTGATTTTCAAACTCATGTCGGGTTTGAACTTTCTGAGATTTTGTTTTACCGGTGGACACATTGGATTGGTTGGCAATTTGTGAGACACAATAGATGTACTTAGACCAGTCATGTCATCATACGACCAGGCGAATATGTCCTCATATTCCCTTAGAAACTCTGTATACCCTTTCTTTTCTGACGGCGACAAATGAATACTGATTCGTGTTTCCTTGATGTTCTCTGAATCCCCCAGATTGATAATTTCAGTCTCGTCCCGGTTGGACTTAGGTCTGTTCTCAAAGTCCTCAATTTCCTTGACAATCTCGTCGGGTATATCATCTTCCTTTGAATCAATGTCCGTTTGCTGCATTGTCTCATTGCACGTCACAGTCATCGGTTCATCAAGATAAGTAATAGTAATGCTGTATTGATAAAGTAATGGGAGAAAACAATAGCTAATAAATATGAGATTCATAAGGAGATTGGAAATGCTTTGATAAAACGAATAAATGTTTTGAACATTGAAGATCTTATTGCAGGAATTGAAAATGCAGAAAAGGAAATAAATTCATTTAATAAACAGTAAATAGTGCTTGTTCATTAGCCTTGCTACCCCGAGGCTCGGCGGGCTTTGATCGTATGGATGGACCAATTCTTGAGACGAGTTCCTCTGCTCACTGCCTATATGGAAGGGCCTTCCTCCCCCTCCTCCTCGAGAACAACACAACAATCCATGTCCCCATTGTCTAGAAACAAGTTCCTCACTGCCGCCAGCGTTTCTTCTTCGTCGGACCCATAGATGATATCAATATGCTGGAAAGTCTGCTCCAAATGAGGTATTGGCTGCTCCAAGGGGTAATAGTGACCGCGCCATGGGGCGACCCGTTTTTGAATTCTTCCCATGTATAATCATACCCCAAACCGAAAGTGGTACCATGTTTCTTGAGCTTGATGGGTTTCGTGATCCCTTGGAGGTTCTTACCGAGCCCTTTGTCTTTTCCCCTGGGAGGACTAGGAGGAGGGCCCTTCGATCGTGTGCGATAGACTGATGATGCCAGAATGCACGAACTAACCTTTGGGGAGGGGAATAATAAATAAAGGAAAAACAAAAAGGTAACGAAGTCAGTGAGGATATGAAAAACATGGCAGTAATTAAACACGTAATGCGGAAATGTAAAGCGCAACCTAAGTTGGGAAACCTCTTTGTGCCCGAGGTAGGCCTAGCGACAAATTGATTTGGAGAACTTAAAATGCTAAATGCCTCATTTTATTGATGTAAAAATGGATGAATCCAAAAACAATACAAAAACAATAAGCAAGAAATAAAATCACTAATGGCCATCGGCCTTATTTCATTGGTAAAGCGGAAAAGAAAATCCTATCTAATTGGGTCCAGAAGGATCTTCTCCAAGCTTGGACCTCTTGGCATATCATGCTGAGTCTGGGGAATTCGTGCCTTGTTTCCTGTGAACAAACAAGGTTAGGCCCTTACCCCCGCCAGACTCGACTACTTAACATCAATAATTAGCAAAGAGCATTTAGTTCCCCAAATAAATGCACAGAACGTGAAGGCGTGGGTTCCAGGGAAACCCAATGGACTTTGGACAAGGCTATCTTAAAGGCTATTGTGCGGACAACACATTAGCCTATCTAGGTTTGACCATGATGCATGCAACATTATAATAGAGTAAGGTTTCTATAGGGTTTTAGACCGGTACCCTTGAGCGGACAACTCAAGGGGGAAGGCACGGAACTGTCGACTGCACCGCTAATCGACTAGTTTTACCGCACATACGCCTTTCCGAATTTAGGGGGTAGTAATATTGGAATATCGCAACCACTCATTGTAAGCGTTTCTATAGGATTTTTGTTTGGCACGAGTGGAATATGAATGCGGAGCATGATATGCAATAAATAGCATTTAAACAAATAGGCATGTATTTTCACGTTGAGGAAAGCGGTAAAGGAAGAAAATACAACAGTTACAATGGAAAGCGGTTACAAAGAAAACATGAAGATATGTCACTTTCGTTTAGGCAAAATAAATACTTTGCGAAATTAAACAGTTAATAGCATATAGCGGGGAATGGGAAAAGGTGCAAGCATTCAAAAAAATTAAAGGTCCAAATTCACAAAGCAACTTGTAATGATAAAAGCCTAGGGAATGTCCCCAGCAGAGTCGCCATGCTGTCGCGCCACCATTTTTTCCTCGCACGGGTTAGGTACACGGAGATCGGGTTTCATGACATTCTAGACAACCCCTTAAAGGAAAAGGTTTAAGGAAGAGTCGCCACCTAACGATTTTGTGGTGCGTTAGGGCACCTAGAATAATTAACTCATAAACTAGTTTGCATTACCATAGATTGGGTAAGGTCTTGAAATTATCCCAAGGGGAAGGTATTAGGCACCCCTCGAGATCCACAAATGTGGGTCCCAGCCAAGTAATTTTGTGAATTTGGACATTAAACAAATGACAAGCAAGGCTCACGTAAGAGGGGATTTCAAGTAAATACTAAAATTACTAAAAACAATTTAAAGAATAACAAAGTAAAATCATTTGAATGAAAATGTCCTAGGGTTTAAAGCAATATGGATCACATCAATGCAATACCCGGTATGTCACTCCTCGAAGAGGGGCTACACGCGGTATTAGCGCACCGGTCATCATATCCATATTCTACCTTTCCCCACCCCGCTAAGGTATTTAAATGTATTGGTAACGAAGCTTATTGCGTGCTGTTTACCCGTCCCGTTCTATAAGTCCCAGAGGGTGTTTACGACTACTAATCCTATAAGGGGAGTACTAGGCTGACCCTCAGGTTTAAAGGATAAACTCTAGGCGACAAATAGAGAAACAATTAGGACTTGCACATATGGGGTACACGTAAACAGTTATAGGGCTCATATATCCCTCCACAAATAAAACATGTAAATATCACGTCTCAAACACAACTAAGATCTTAGGTTCAGGACCTAAAGCAGGGATTTCAGATATGAAAAACAACAGTAGTAAACAACAGGTTTTGATGAGTTTTAGAAAAGGACAGGAGTAAACAACTTTAAATCCCAGTAGTTTGTAGGCAAAACAGGCATTCTAAGAATAGAGGCAGTATCAAATAGAGGATTTTACTGAGTTCCAGAAAAGAGTGCATGATTGATTTTAAAACCATTTGTAGTGACAGGCAGTGTGTAAAAGACGGTTAATCAGATTTTATCAAATATTGATCCTAAGGCTTGCCTAGGCGTCTGAATATATGTTGATTACTATTTTAAGGCATAAGTAGAATGAAGATCCCCACACTTTGATTTTAATAGACATATGATGAGAAAATGCAGATCCTATAGGCATGGTATCTAAGAATGCAAGCAGGATGTTGGGTATGAGACCAGTTTGGGTTTAAATTCAGAAAAAATGTTTTCAACCATTGGAATCTATTTTTTAACGAGGTTACTTATTACACAGATGGTACAGGGGTATGGTTTCTCTAAATTATTGGACCTAGCGCATGATTTCTAGGCGTTCTTTGCAGTACAGTTAACACAGGAAGCTGGATATATGCTGAAAACAAATTCCTAAAGTTACATGGTATCTAATGCAAGTTCTGATAAGTACTTGTTATTATGAGCCTAAACAGGATTTCTAGATGTGAGGCATGAATATGCGAAAGTAATATTATTATTAACAACCATTTCATCTAGTTATTTAACTACGAACAAGGTCTCTAAGTGGGAAGCAATTATAACAGCCTTTTACGGGTGTTTTAGCCTGATTCTTTTAAGCGAGTGTGCATGTGATGAGATGCAGACATAAATATACATAAGAACATGACTTCTAATGCATGGTGGATGTGTCCTAAGCAGGATTTCTATTGCACACAGAGGTAAAGTAAATCCTAAGCATGTTTTCTACCCAGAATTATACTAAACATGCACAATCCCACCCATTTTCACTATCCAGCCCCAAAGTCGTTTTTACACTTAATTATTACATACCATTGTTCACAAATTACACAAATGAATAAGAAAATTAAGAAGTTACACTATAGGGAGCCTAACAGTAGGCCCAAGCACCAGATCCAACATGCCATATGCCAAGACCTCTTGTAACCCAGGTGTGTCATAGTCTCTAAGGACCTCAGAAGATCCTGGACCGTGCCTCACACCCAGGTACCCTATCCAAGGATGAGTAAGTGAAGCATAGAGTGCCAGCCTTGTGTGTCCAAGTTCAATGGGTACTCAAGGTCCCCAAGGCAATGCTCACACGAAGGGGGCAGAACCTAAAATCTAAGAGTAGCGGGAAGTGCTTGGATTTTAAAAGAGAGTTTGAGTTTGAAAAGAGTAGTTGAGATAACCGTTTTGAAAAGATGATTTCAGAAAGTGATGAAGGACTTTGGTAAAACAATTTATTAAAGAGAGAAGCAATACAACTGCAGCCAGCAGGTAAAAGAACCCATGAAAGAGCAAACACAAACAGGGGTAAGGGACTGGGGACAAATAACATTAAATATTAGAGTTAGGCAGAGTTATAATGGTCACATAGTTACCACATAGTTGTCACATAATAGCACATATTAATAGAATCAGGATCACATAATATTCAAGTAGCAGGAGAGGCAGGTTTACAGTATATAGAGTTAAGCAGAAGGTGAGAACAAGTAACAACAATCAGGTTAGGGGAAGAAGTATCAGCTTGTGAACACATAAGCATGCTGGAGACATATCAGACTCAAATGAAAAGAAAAAAAATTAGTAGGGGTATGCTAAAGACATAATTACAGGGAATCACATGAAAGCAAGATACATATTCAAACATAACAAAAGGGGAGACATGATGGAGGTTAAGCTAATTTTAGGGTAGACAGTAGAACCATGTGCTAAAACACATAATGATCAATAGGTAAAGAGACAAAAACCGGAGCATATTGTGTATAGGTACTATAAAACTAAATCCGAAAACATACCAGTCAAAGGATAGAGAACAACAAGGTATAGGGGATGCACAGCAACAACATTATGCAGAGTGAGAAAGAGCAAGCAGTATGCAGAATGAGAGTAGCAGTAGTATGCAGAAGCACGAGAGTAGTAGAGATTACTTAGTCTTGGCTTTTAGCCGACTGAGTAGTCAACAATAGATGCAAAGAGCAGGAAGAGATGTATATGAAAGCACAAGAAAGTTCAGAGCAATGTGTGTGTGTGTGTGTCAGTGATGTTGTTGATGAACATTAGTGTATTGTCGTGTGAATCTCCGTGTTTGTGAAGAGGGAAGACAAGTCTTTATATAGTTTTGAAAATGAATAGTGCATAGGCAAATTATGGAAATAACAATCCATCAATACCAATCAAGACAACTGGACTCCTTCAATAAAGGAGTCTAGTTCAAACGGTCAGTCAAGGTAAAATAAGGAAAATAAATCAGTATAATTAAGGTTGATTATGTTAAATTAGGGCAAAGAAATCACATAGTGCATCAATAAAGCCCAGTACATAGTGTATAATTAAGGCAAGTTGAACTAACCATGTAGTTATAAAGTAAAAATAGGGTATCGGTTTGAAAATTAATTGAGGGGATCTCGAATTCAATTTCAATCACGGGGAATCCAAGATACTTGAGGAAAGCAATCACATGAATATGGAAAGAATTCAAAATTAGTACATAATTACAGAGGAAATACACAAGATCATGTATTTAAGGAAAACATCACAAGCCCGAGGATTTTTGCACAAAAGTCAGTATAAAATCAATAGGAAGAAACCATTAAGGTAAAGGATGGACCTATTAGACGTTTAGACAGTAGTCATAGGTCAACACAAAGAGATACTCATAGAAATCAACAGGAAGAGGTCATAACAATGAATCAGAGCCAGAGTTACAGAGAACACATGAATGCACATAGTCGAATAGTAAAGACCAACCTAGAACACTAGGGTTTCAGCAATAACAGTTCAAACAACAAGAAATCATGAGATACTCGTTTAAACATAGTAGAGATAGCTAAAAATCGAAAGAAGAACTGTTTTTGAAAACAGGGTCGAGAAACCCTAGTTTTTGAAGTTGTTAGAAAACGAAATTTCCCGGAGAAAAACATAGAGAAGCTTCATGATATTGTAAATATAGAAGAGATCTTAAAAGAAAAATCTAAGATATAGAGGATTGGGGTTTCGTGGAACCCATAAAGAGAGAAAACCTCATAGATGGCACCGATTTAGGCCGGGGAGACTGTAACATTTACTCAAATGGTCGGGGAAAGGCCGGAAAGTGGCAAGAGGCCCAAAAGAGGTGTGTGAACCGCTCCAGGTTCGTCTGAAGAACTCAAGATATCACTGAGTAGGTGAGAGACATGTAGATGGCCAGGAGATGATAGAGAATCAACGTTCCGGTGAGAATCCACCAGAGAAGACGACCAGAACCCCATCGAAGAAGATGAAGTCCAAGAGACTTCTAGAGAGTTGTAGAGATAGGGAGAGACAGAGAGAGATGAGAGAAGAAGCGTCTCGAAGAGAAATGAGACCGGGGAAGGGGGGTTAGGTTAGAGATATTTTAGGAAGATTTGATGTGGACCGTTGATCAGATTTGATCAACGGTCAAGATCTAGTCTTAGGTGGGCCAGGTGTGAATTGGTTTGGGCTGGGTAGGAGTTAAAATCTGATGGGTTGGGGTTTGAATGTGGCTAGGATTTAAATAGGAAGCTAGATGTTAAATACCCTATTTGAATAGGATAATTAATTAATTAAAATGGCTAATAATTGTAAAAAATTAAATTAAACCCAAATAAATGAAATTAGGACAATTAAAAATATAAAAATGAAAAATGGTATAAATGCGTATTTGTGCTATTATTGCAAAAATTGCTGAAATTAACTAAATAGTGCCAATATTGGCTAATTTGTGAAATAATTAAATCCTAAGGGAATGAAAAAATAGGATATAAATAACATATTGAGTGAGAGAATGATTTGAAATTATTTATAACATCTTTTATGCATATTTATGAATAATTATGGAACATAAAAATATTAAATAAACATGAAAATAATTTGATAAAAATACGGAAAAATATGAAAAAATATCGATTACCGTAGAGAGTGATTTTGAAGGTATATGTGCAAATTTGAATAATAGTCTTGGAAAAAATTGGGTATCAACAGTGTTGTCACAAAAAATGGGGATACAACCTACATTAATTCCAAAATCCATCAATTGTTGTTTGATCCACAACAATTGAGCACAACATGAGGCAGCAACCACATACTCAGCTTCAACAGTAGACAAGGCCACACAATTTTACTTTTTGGTGGCCAATACACGAGACATGAGCCAAGAAAGTATGTCATACCTGAGGTGCTCTTTCTATCTACTAGAAAACCTGCATAATCAACATCAACATATCTCACTAAGTTGAAATTACTACCTTTCGAATACCATAGACAAAGATCAGTGGTGTATTTTAGGTATCTCAAGATCCTCTTGAAAACAATCAAGTGAGACTCCTTTGGATTTTCCTGAAATCTAGCACAAAAGCCTACACCCAAAACAATGTCAGGTCTACTAGCAGTGAGATATAACAGAGAGATAATCATTCCCCTACACATCTTCTGATCAACATATGAACCAGGTTCATCTATATCTAGTTTTATGGATATTGCAATATGAGTGTCAATTTCTTTGGATGTTCCTTCTTGGTATTGGTGATGACCCGATAGGTCATCTAGAGTTTTAACCCTTAATTCTGTGTTTTGAAACCTTAAATAACTTCTTTTAGCCTTTCTCAATTTGCCTGCGCAATCTGTATTTTTTCCCGAAAAGCTTTTATGCGAACAATTGATTAAAATGTGAATTCGTGCATTAAAATTCATTTGAGTTGACTTCGGTCAACACTTTGACCAAAAGAACCTGGATCCGTATTTTGACTGTCTTGGTGGTTCCGTATCGTGTTTTGGGACTTTGGCATACGCCCGATGTCAAATTCGGAGATCCCTATCTCGAGTTATCACAATTTGTTAAAAATATGAAGTCTAAAAGTTTAAAGAAATTATAAATTTTACCACAATTTGACTTCGTTGCTACCGGGTCCGGATTTTGGTTCCGAGTCATTACTGTATTCACGAATTGTCTACAAACTTTGGTGTAAAATAGAGTTGATTTGACGTGATTGGGACGTCCGATTGTTAAAATGGGAGTTCTTAAATTTCATTGAAAATTTCATTGGTTTTGGTGTCAGATTCCTAGTTCTAGGTGTTACTTTGGTGTTATGATCGTGCATGTGAGTTCGCATGATGTTTCTGAACTTTCGTGCATGTTTGATTTGGAGCCCCGAGGGCTCGGGTGAGTTTCGGATAGGCAACAGAGTGAATTTAGACTTGGAATCATAGTTGATGTCCTTTTGCTTATGGTTTCTGTTGCAAATCTCGGATTTGCAAGATCTTGCTCGCATTTGCGAAGAAGACTTACCATTTAAGAGCATGGGATGGGGGGATGGTTTCTCGCATTTGCAAGTACTCTTCCGTATTTACGAACAAGAAGTTTGCATTTGCGATGGGGACTGGGGGGAAGCTAGTTCGCATTTGCGATTAATTTGGTTGCATTTGCGGTAAGGCCTAGTTCGCATTTGCAAACAAATCATCGCAAATGAGATGATAGCATAGGTGTGGGTTGTTTCATTTGCGAAGAAAATCTCGCAATTGCGACATCTGCGCCTGGTCAAAACCTGAGTTAGACGAGATTTTGGTTCATTCTTTCAAATTTTCAACCCTAAAATCCTTAGAGGCGATTTTCCTTAGAGCTTTCTTCCTCAATTCATTTGTAAGTGACTCTAACATTCTTTCTTTCAATTACTCACTACATTTTATAAGATTTTAACCTAAATCTAGGATTTTCATGGTAGAAATTGGGATTTGGGTATAATTAGGGATTTTTGTAAAATTAGAATTTAAACCTCGATTTGAGGTCGAATTTTGAGATAAATTACATAATTGGGTTTGAGGGTGAATGGGTATTCAGGTTTTGGTCCGAATTTTGGGTTTTGACCAAGTGGGCCCGCGTTGACTTTTTATTGAATTTTTCACTAATGACCTAAATTGAACCTCTTTCATTCGTGGGTAGTTCCTAAGGCTTATTTTGAATCGTTTGGTTAATAATTTGCTATATTTGGTTGGTTCGGAGGCTTGTTCGAAAAGCAAGGCCGTGGTTGGACATTGAGTCGATTGCAGAGCGAGGTAAGTGTCGTGGTTAACCTTGACTTGAGATATTAGGACTTGTTTGCCTATTTGATACGTGTTTAAATGTGTGATACAACGTATATGTGAGGTGACGAGTACATTTGTGTTGTTGTTGGGTTAAAGCATGCGGGTGGGGCTTGTTTCCTTGTAATTTATTGTCTTCTTTAATTATTATATCCATGCTTATACTAGTTTATTACTTAATTGATCGTTCTTTCCGCATTTATGAACTATTGGTGATGATTGAGTATTTTTGGAAGTTGAGGTTCGGAATTTTGAAACCTTTGTTGACGTAAAGTTTATTCTTGCTTATTCTATCTCCCAAATGTTTATATTCATTGCTACATGGTAAGGGAGAGTGTTAAAGCACGAAGGGTGATGTCATGTCGTTTATTGCTTCATTTACTGATTAATACATGATGAGAAAGAGAGTTAAATCACGAAGGTTGATGTCGTGCCATTATTCTTATTTCATGGGGAGGTTAAAAGTAAAAGCACGAAGGGTGATGTTGTGCCTTTATTATTATTTCATGGAGACGTTAAAAGTAAAAGCACGAAGGGTGATGTTGTGTCATTAGTATTATTTCATGGTAAGGTTGAAAGTAAAAGCACGAAGGGTGATGCCGTGCCATTATTATTATTTCATGGTGAGGTTGAGAGAAAAAACACAATGGGTGATGTTGTGCCATCTTTATTCATTATGTTTATCCATTTTCATTGGTTGTTGGTTTATTTGACTATCTCAAGTTGTCATTTCATGTTGTAGTTACCGTAATTTGTACCTCATTTCGTATGTCCCCTCCCAATCGTACGTGTTTAATCTCTATTTGTTTTTATCTTGCACGTATATCTTCGATGTACATGTTTAATTACGTGGGTGTCCTGTCATAGACCCGTCACTACCTCGTCGAGGTTTGGCTCGACACTTACGGAGTACGTTGGGTCGGTTGTACTCATACTACACTCTGAATTTCTTGTGCAGACTTTGGTATGCATTAGCTCGGATTGGCATATTTGAAGACTCGAGGTAGATCTACTGGCGTCCGCAGACCTTGAAGTCCCCTTCCTCTTTCCTTATTTACTGTTCATTTCATTCAAAACAATTGTATTTATTTCTGACTCTGTTTGTAGAACCTATATAAGCTCGTGTACTTGTGACTCTAAATTCGATTTGTATTTAGGTATGCTGGTTATTACGCTACTTCGTACTTCGTTTTAGTTTCATCTCAGTTTAAATTTGTTTACTTTTTTGAATTGTTTTAAGAAATTGGTTTAAGAATTTCTGTAACGTTGGCTTGCCTAGCGAGTTAAATGTTAGGTGCAATCATGGTCCTGAAGGTGGGGAATTCTGGGTCGTGACAAGTTGGTATCAGAGCACTAGGTTTCCTAGGTCTCACGAGTCACGAGCAGTCTTAATAGAGTCTAGAGGATCGGTACGGGGACGTCTGTACTTATCTTCTAGAGGCTATGGAGTTTAGGAACAATTTCACTTCTATTCTTCTTTGTCATGCGATTTTATTCTATCAATGATAATTGAACTCTTCTATTCTTGTTCTCTCGTAGATGGAGAAAACACGTACTGCATCGTCAGCTGAACAACGGCTGGACCCCCTAGTGGTAGCTCCTACGAGGAGCAAGGGTCGAAGACGAGGTCGCGCCAGAGGCAGAGCTCAGCCTAGAGCTCGAGCAGCAACACCAACAGTGGAGCCTCAGGTAGATTTTGATGAGGATGTTCCAGCTTAGACTGTACCTGTTGAACCAACTTAGGTATCTTGGGGGTTCATAGACACTCCAATGCTTCAGGATGCTTTAGTTTGTTTGGTGGGACTTATGGAGAGTATGGCCCAGGTTCGTACATTTTCGGCAGCACCCGCCGTCTCTCAGGCTGGGGGGGGGGGGGGGGGGAACCCACGCCTCCCCCTTCTACCCCCCCGAGAAAAATGGCCCCCCAAAATCAAACCCCAGCACT
>ML248157.1:65388-161350 GCA_005239495.1 Nicotiana undulata
GGGGGGGGGGGGGGGGGGGGAATCACAGACTCTCGCTACTCACACACCAGAGCAAATGGCTCCCCAATATCAGACTCCAGCAGCTATTCCATTTGGAATAGTTCAGCCAGTTGTTGCGGCACAGGTCGGTGATAGGCCCGGCATGTCTTTTGAGGCTTTATTGAGATTGGAAGAGTTTATAAAGCTCTTTCAAGTTCACTTTAGTGCTGCACCTTCTGAGGACCCACAAGATTATCTTGACTGCTTCCATGAGGTGCTCAGGAACATGGGTATAGTTGAGACCAATGAGGTCGATTTTGCTGTGTTTCAGATGATGGGTTCTGCCAAGAGGTGGTGGAGAGATTATATGTTGACCAGACCAGATAGGTCACCTACATTTACTTAGGATCAGTTATCTCAGCTATTTCTAGAGAAGTTCCTCCCTATCACACTAAGAGAGATTATCACATGCACTTTGAGCATCTCCAGCTGGGCGGTATGACTGTTACTTAGTACGAGACTAGTTTTGTTGATCTAGCTCGTCATTCCCTTATCTCGCTTCCTACTGAGAGGGAGGGTGAGGAGATTTATCTGGCGATGTGCCTAATATCCCCACAAGTATTACAGGCCCTCGGCTGATGTGACTGTTGCTGCTGGGAGATTCTTCGTGCTTCTATTGTTCTCGTGCCCTGGTTCTGGCATTGATGAACCCTGCTTCTGTGAGAGATTATATTGTTGTAGATCGTGTCTATCGCTCGTGTGTGGTTATTATTGGGAGTCTTGATACTAGCGTAGATATCTTACTTCTTGACATGGTAGATTTTGATGTCATCTTGGGTATGGATTGTCTTCACCTTATCATGCCATATTGGATTGTCACGCCAAGATGGTAACCTTATACTTGTCGGGGTTTCCCCAATTAGAGTGGAGGGGGACTCCTGGCCATTCTACCAGCAGGATTATCTCTTATGTGAAGTCTCGACGTATAGTCGAGAAGAGCTGTCTATCTTATTTGGCTTATATCTATGATTCTAGTGCGGAAGTTCCTTCCATGGATTCAGTACCCGTTGTTCGTGAGTGTCCAGAGGTGTTTCCTGCAGATCTGTCGGGGATGCCACCCGACAGAGATATTGACTTCTGTATTGATTTGGCTCCGGGTACTCAGCCCATTTCTATCCCGACATACCGTAGGGCCCTGCCAGAGTTGAAAGAATTGAAAGAACAGTTGCAAGCTTTGCTTGATAAGGGCTTCATTAGACCTGGTGTCTCGCCTAGGGGTGCGCACGTGTTGTTCGTGAAGAAGAAAAATGGGTCGATGAGGAAGTGCATAGATTATCGATAGTTGTACAAAGTCACCATCAAGAACAAGCATCTATTGGCGAGGATTGATGACTTATTTGATCAGCTTCAGGGTGCCAAGGTGTTTTCGAAGATTGATTTAAGGTCTGGCTACCATCAATAGAAGATG
Organism: Nicotiana undulata; assembly: GCA_005239495.1. Lineage (NCBI taxonomy): Eukaryota > Viridiplantae > Streptophyta > Magnoliopsida > Solanales > Solanaceae > Nicotiana > Nicotiana undulata. Next base: position 66,836 of record ML248157.1, read on the forward strand.
AGGGCATCCGATGTTCCTAATAAAGCTTTTCGATCGGTATGGGCATTATGAGTTTATAGTGATGTCATTTGGGTTGACAAAAGCCCCAGCAACATTTATGGATTTGATGAACCGGGTGTTCAAGCCCTACTTGGATTCCTTCGTGATTGTATTTATTGATGATATCTTGATATACTCCCGCAGTCGAGAGGAGCATGAGAAAAATCTTTGGATTGTACTTCAGACTCTAAGAATAGTTAGTTATATGCCAAGTTTTCAAAGTGCGAGTTTTGGTTAGACTTAGTCACCTTCTTGGGGCACGATGTATCGGCAGAGGGAATAAAAGTGGATCCTAAGAAGATTGAGGCAATTTCAAACTGGCCTAGACCCACTTCAGCTATAGAGATCTGGAGTTTCTTGGGTTTGGCGGGTTATTACCGCTGGTCCGTGGAGGGGTTTTCATCCATAGCAGCCCCATTGACCAGACTGACCCAGAAGGGTGCCCTATTCAGATAGTCAGACGAGTGTGAGTTAAACTTTCAGAAGCTCAAGACTGTTTTGACTATGGCACCGGTGTTGGTGTTTCCTAGAGGTTCAGGATCCTGCACGGTGTATTGTGATGATCTCGTATTAGGCCCGGTGCAGTGTTGATGCAGGATGACAGGGTGATTGCATATGCATTGCGGTAGTTGAAGGTTCATGATAAGAATTACCTTGTTCATGACTTAGAGTTGGCATCCATTGTTCATGTGTTGAAGATTTGGAGGTACTATCTCTACGGTGTGTCGTGCGAGGTATTCACGGATCATCGGAGTCTGCAATATTTGTTCATGCAAAAGGATCTCAATTTGAGGCAGAGGAGGTGGTTGGAGTTGTTGAAAGAGTGTGATATTACCATTTTGTATCACCCTAGGAAGGCCAATGTGGTGGCCGATGCCTTGAGTAAAATGGCAGTGAGTATGAGCAGCCTTGCGTACATTCCAATGGGTGAGAGACCGCTTGCATCAGATGTTCAGGCTTTGGCCAATTAGTATGTGAGGCTAGACGTTTCAGAGCCCAATCGTGTTCTAGCTTGTACAGTCACTCGGTCTTCCTTGTATGAGTGCATCATAGAGTGGAAGTATGATGAGCCTCATTTGCTTGTCCGTAGGGACACATTGCGGGGCGGTGGTAACAAGCAGTTTACCGTTGGAGATGATGGGGTTTTGAGGGTGCAGGGTCGTATTTGTGTGCCCAATGTAGATGGACTTCGTGAGTTGATTCTTGAGGAGGCCCATAATTTCCGGCATTCTATTCATACGGGCGCCGCCAAGATGTAGCAGGACTTGTGGCGACATTATTGGTCGAGGAGGATGAAGAATGATATAGTTGCATATGTAGTTCGGTGTCTAAATTGTCAGCAAGTAAAGTATGAGCATCAGAGACCTGGTGGTTTGATTTAGAAGTTAGAGATTCCTGAGTAGAAGTGGGAGCGTATCACTATGGATTTTGTTGTTGGACTCCCACAGACTCAGAGGAATTTCGATGCGGTATGGGTCTGGGTCATTGTGGACAGGCTGACCAAGTCAGCGCATTTCATTCATTTGGAAATTACCTATTCTTCAGAGGGGTTGGTTGAGATCTACATCTGCGAGAGCGTTCGTCTTCACGGTGTACCCGTGTCTATCATTTTTGATCGAGGTACGCAGTTCACCTCGCACTTCTGGAGGGCAGTACAGTGTGAGTTGGGCACGCAGGTTGAGTTGAGCACAACAGACAAACGGACAGTTCGAGCACACTATTAAGATATTGGAGGACATGCTTCGTGCTTGTGTCATAGATTTTGGGGGTTCTTGGGATCAATTCTATCTACTTGCGGAGTTTTCCTACAACAACAACTACCAATTGAGCATCTACATGGGTCCATCTGAGGCATTATACGGGAGGCGGTGCCGATCGCCAGTTGGATAGTTCAAGCCGGGGGAGGCTCGGATGTTGGGTACATATATGGTACATGATGCCTTGGATAAGGTCAAGATTATTCAGGATCGACTTCGCACAGCTCAGTCTAGGTAAAAGAGTTATGCCGACCGTCGAGTTCATGATGTTGCATTCCTGGTTGGAGAGAGAGTATTACTCATGGTTTCACCATGAAGGGTGTGATGAGGTTTGGAAGGAAGGGCAAGTTGAGCCCTAGGTATATCAGACCCTTTGTGATTCTTGAGAGAGTGGGCGAGGTGGCCTACAGGCTCGCATTGCCACCTAGTTTATCAGTAGTCCATCTGGTGTTCCATGTGTCCATGCTCCGGAAGTATCACGGTGATTCGTCCCATGTGTTAGATTTTAGCTCAGTCCAGTTGGACAAGGATTTGACTTATGAGGAGGAGCCGATGGTTATCGAAACCCGGCAGGTCCGACAGTTGAGGTCAAGGAGTTATCCTTCAGTTCGAGTGTAGTGGAGAGGTCAGCCAGCCGAGTTAGCCACTTGGGAATCCGAGTCAGACATGCGGAGTAGATATCCACACCTTTCACCAGTTCAGGTACTTTTCTATGTCCGTTCGAGGACGAATATTTGTTTTAGAGGTGGAAAATGTGATGACCCGATAGATTATCTAGAGTTTTAACCCTTAATTCTGTGTTTCGAAACCTCAAATAGCTCCTTTTAGCCTTCCTCGATTTGCGCGTGCAGTCCGTGTCTTTTTCCAGAAGGCTTTTATATGAAAAATTGATTAAATGTAAATTCGTGCCTTAAAATTCATTTGAGTTGACTTTGATCAACGTTTTGAGCAAATGGACCCGGATCCATGTCTTGACGGTCCCGGTGGGTCCGTATCATGATTTGGGACTTGGCGTATGCCCGGAATCGAATTCGGAGGTCCCTAGCTTGAGTTATCGCAATTTGTTGAATATTTGAAGTTTAAAAGTTTAAAGAATTTATAAATTTGATCACAGTATGACTTCATTGCTACCAGTTCCGTATTTTGGTTTTAGAGCTTGGTATAGGTTCATTACTTTATTTATGACTTTTCTGTAAAATTTGATGCAAACCGCAGTTGATTTTACGTGATTCCGGCGTCCGGTTGTTAATGTGGAAGTTCTTAAGCTTCATTGAAAATTTCATTCGTTTTAGTGTTCAATTCGTAGTTCTAGGTGTTATTTTGGTGTTTTGATCTTGCGAGCAAGTTCATATGATGTTATTGGACTTGTGTGCATGTTTTATTTTGAGGACCAAGGGCTCGGGTGAGTTTCGGATAGGCTTCAGAGTGAATTTGGACTTAGAATCATAGTTGATGCCTTTTTGCTTCTAGTTTCTGTTGCAGATATCGTGTTTGCGAGCCTCGGATTTTTGAAGAAGATTTCGCATTTGCGAGCATGGGCTGTGGGGCAGGTTTCTCGCATTTGCGAGTACTCTACCGCATTTGCGATAGAGGAAGGTTTGTGTTTGGAAATAAGAAGTTTGCAGTTACGTTGGGACTGGGGGGGAAGCTAGTTCGCATTTGCATTCAATTTGGCCGCATTGGCGGTAAGGCCCAGTTCGCATTTGCGAACAAATCATCACAAATGTGAAGATAGCAGATGTGCGGGTTGTTTAACATTTGCGAAGAAAATCTCGTATTTGCGAGGTTCGCAATTGCGAAGCCCAGGTGGCAATTGCGACATCTACGCCTGGTCAAAAGTTGAGTTAGACAGGATTTTGGTTCATTCTTTCAAAATTTCAACCCTAAAAACCTTAGAGACGATTTTCCCAAGAGATTTTCTTCCTCAATTCATTTGTAAGTGACTCTAACCTACTTTCTTTTAATTACCCACTACATTACATAAGATTTCAACCTTAAATCAAGGATTTTCATGGTAGAAATTGGGGATTTTGGTAGAATTAGGGATTTTTGTAAAATTAGAATTTAGACCTCGAATTGAGGTCGTATTTCGAAACAAATTACATAATCCAACTCGGGGGTTAATGGGTAATCGGGTTTTGGTATTAATTTCGGGTTTTAACCAAGCGGGCCCGAGGTTGATTTTAGTTGACTTTTTCAATAATGACCTCAATTCAACCCCTTTTATTCGTTGGTAGTTTCTAAGGCTTATTTTGAATCATTTGGTTAATAATTTTCTAGATTTGGTTGGTTCAGAGGCTTGTTCTAAAGGCAAGGTCGTGGTTGGACTTTGAGTCGATTACGGAGAGAGGTAAGTGTCTTGGTTAACCTTGACTTGAGATATTAGGACTTGTTTTCCTATTTGCTACGTGTTTAAATGTGCGGGTACAACGTATATGTGAAGTGACAAGTACCTATGTGTTGTTGTTGAGTTAGACCATGCGGGTGGGACTTGTTTCCGTGTAATTTATTGTCTTATTTAATTATGATATTCATGCTTAGACTAGTTTAATACTTAATTGATTGTTCTTTCTGCATTTATGAACTATTAGTGATGATTGAGTATTTTTGGAAGTTGAGGTTTGGTATTTTGGAACCATTGTTGACGTAAAGTTTATTCTTTCTTATTCTATCTTCCAAAATGTTCATATTCATTGCTACATGGTGAGGGAGAGTGTTAAAGCATGAAGGGTGATGATGTGCCGTTTGTTGCTTCATTTACTGATTAATACATGTTGAGAAAGAGAGTTAAAGCAGGAAGGGTGATGTCGTGCCATTATTCTTATTTCATGAGGAGGTTAAAAGTAAAAGCACGAAGGGTGATGTCGTGCCATTATTATTATTTCATGGAGAGGTTAAAAGTAAAATCACGAAGGGTGATGACGTGCCATTAATATTATTTCATGGTGAGGTTGAAAGTAAAAGCACGAAGGGTGATGTCGTGCCATTATTATTATTTTAATGGTGAGGTTGAGAGTAAAAGCACAATGGGTGTTGTCGTGCCATCTTTATTCATTATGTTTATCCGTTTTCATTGGTTGCTAGTCTATTTGATTGTCACATGTTGTCATTTCCTGTTGTAGTTACCGTAACTTGTACCCCCTTTCGCATGTCCCCTCCCAATTGTACATGTTTAATCTCTATTTGTCTGTATGTTGCACGTATATCTTCGTTGTACATTTTTCATTACGCGGGTGTCCTGTCATAGCCTCGTCACTACCTCGTCGATGTTAGGCTCGATAATTACGGAGAACATTGGGTCAGTTGTACTCATACTACACTCTGCACTTCTTGTGCAGATTTTGGTGCTGGTCCCACCTATATGTGAGGCGCATTAGCTCGGATTGGCATATTTGGAGACTCGAGGTAGTTCTGTTGGCGTCCAGAGATCTTGAAGTCCCCTTCCTCTTTCCTTATTTACTGTTCATTTCATTCGAAACAGTTGTATTTATTTCCGACTCCATTTGTAGAACCTCTAGAAGCTCGCGTACTTGTGACTCCAGATCCGGGTTGTATTTAGATATGGTGGTTAGTATGCTACTTCGTACTTCATTTTAGTTTCATCTCAGTTTAAATTGGTTTATTTATTTGAACTGTTTTAAGAAATTGGTTTAATAATTTCTCTAACATTGGCTTGCCTAGCGAGTGAAATGTTAAGCGCTATCACGGTCCAAAAGGTGAGAATTCCGGGTCTTGACAGTTTTGTTGCTGAGGAATATGTTCATGGATAGGTTCCCTCGAGGTTTGAGGATCAGTTCCTCTCTAGTCATTTCCCACTGTCAGGTTGCCCAGGGTTGAAGGACCTGTTCTATCACATGTTCCTTCATGTGCTGCAACTTAAGGTTGGACTGTGGTTTCACCATGTAAATTTCTTATCAGCCCAATCTCTTAATCATCATGTTCCTGCCTCTCAGAAAGAATGTTAGTTTTGTCAAAAACCACATGTGCACTTTCTTCTACACACATAATTCTTTTGTTATAAATATTATAAGCTTTACTATGTGAAGAATATCCCAAGAATACTCCCTCATCACTTCTGGAATCAAACTTACCTATGGAGTCTTTTCCATTATTGTGCACAAAGAACTTGCATCCAAATACCCTAAGATGAGATATATTTGGTTTTCTCCCTTTAGGTAACTCGTAGGGAGTCTTCTCAACAAGAGGTCTAGTCATGCACCTATTTATGATGTAGCATGCAGTGTTCACAACTTCTGCCCAAAATCTATGGGGCTAGTTACTAGCAAGTAGCATAGTCCTAGCCATTTCCTCCAATATCCTATTGTTTCTTTCAACTACTCCATTTTGTTGTGGAGTTCTAGGAGCAAAAAAGTTATGATATATGTCATGCTCATCATAACATTCATCAAATTTAGCATACTCAAATTCAGTACCATTATCAGACCTAATTGATGCAAGTTGTTACTAGTTGTTTCTGATTTTTTCTAACAAATGAAGTGAACATGCAAATGCTTCATCATTAGATGTTAAAAACAGTGTCCAAGTAAACCTATAGTAATCATCAACAAGCACCATAATATATATCTTACTACTTCTGCTGAATGTTCTCATTGGTCCACATAGATCCATATGGACCAGTTCCATCGTCCTGGTAGTACTTTCCATTTTCTTGCTTTTAAAAAAGTATCTTACCCGCTTCCCCCTTGTACAAGCCTCACAAACTTTATCTTCCTTGAATTTAATGTTAGGCATCCATATCACCAAGTCCTTGGAGATTAGTTTGTTGGGTTGGATTAGACTTTAATGTCCAAGTCTTTTGTGTCATTGTCCAACACACTTAAGCAAGTGAGTTCATTATCTGAAAGTGTGGACAGATCCACCACATATATATTCTTCACGCATATATATATTATTCACTCTTTGTCCCTAAAAAACTATCTTGTTAGTGGTAAGATTTATCACAAAGCATTTTGTAAAGGTGAAAGCTACCATGTTACCCCTATCTCACACTTGTGATACACTTATTGGACTATACTTCAGTCCATCTATCAAGCAGACATTCTCAATAGAGTGAGAATCAGTCTTACCTACCTTTCCAACCCCAATGATCTCACCTTTCTTTCCATTTTCAAAGGAGACATTACCTCCTTTAAGGTCCTCAAGTGAAAGGAACTGGTTCTTGCGTCATGTCATGTGCTTTGAGCAGCCACTATCCATGTACCATATTTGACTGCTCCCCTTCACTTGGACCTGCAGACAAAAATCAGGGTTTAGTCTTAGGAACCCAAACTAGTTTGGGTCCCTTTCTATAGGCAAAAGGATAAATTAAATTCTTTTAGCCCAACTTGGCAACCTATTTTTCCCTAGAACAACATTTTTGTTCTTTTGATATGCCATTTCGTTCATAGTGCAATCACTCTTGTAGTGAATAGTGTTTCCACAGTGTGTGCAAATCCTATTCTCAGGGAGTGTTAGGTACTTATTTTTGGGATCCCATTTAGGTGTAGAGTTCCCAAAGCTAAGTCCTTTATGTTGCTACTATGGTGTTCTTGTAGCCATGAAAGAGCATCGGAGGACCTATTCCATTTACATGTTCCAACAAGCTCATGTTTAACCCTTGTCATGTCCTCTTTCAAAACTCTTACATTTTATTCCTTTTTTATAGCTCATCTTTAACCTTCCTTAAGTCATCCTCTAGGTTGAGTTGTATATCACTTGCTTTCTCTTTTCCTGTCCCTAAATTTAACTTTATATTTTCAGATCTAAGTTCTAAGACAGTTGTATCAAGTGCATGAACCTTGTTCCTTAAAACAATATTTTCCTTTTCAGTTTTACAAATGTTTATTTCCAGTTTATTGCATTATGCTTTTAAAAAGTTACACTCTTTTCACAACTATTCTTTTTCAGAACTTATATTCTTAGTTTCATCAATTAAAGTTAGCAACCATTCTGATAGTTTAGAAATGAGTTTAATTTTATCTTTAAAGTCCAAAACACTTATCTCAGATTCTTCATCAGGTTCATCTTCATATTCTTGAATTCCTATAAGAGCTCGTTCATCATTATTATGAGTGTCCTCATCTGAACTATGTTTCCAAGTAGCAACCATTGCTTTGGATGACCTTTTGTTGTAGTTCTTCTTGTCATGAACCCGTTCTTTCTTTTTGTTCCTTCTTTCAGATTTCTCCTTTTCGCACTCGACTTTCCACATAGGAAAATTCTTGATCGTGTGGTTATTTTTACCACATTTGAAGCATCCATTAGTCATCGGCAAATGATATTTTCTCCTCTCCTTCCAAAAAGAATAGTCGTGATCATTAAATAGCGGTGGCCTAGTGGTGGATTGCTCTTTACAGTTTTCATGTAGTGCACTCATCTTGATTGTTTCCTAAGGTGTTAGCCTCTTCAAGGATAACATGCTCTGATACCAATTGATATTTTCACTTCAATACCACACAAGAGAGGGGTGATTTGTGTAGTGTCCAATTTTTCGCGTGCATGGATTATAGAAGGACTTGGATCTTCAACGTGTTCCTTACACTACAGTTACGAAATAATAAATGTGGAAAGTAAAGAACACAAGGATTTTTACGTGGAAAACACCCGGCTCAAAAAGTGAAAAAACCACGACCTACTACCTAGTAGGATTTTCTCAAATACTTCACTACTACTCTGAGCCAACAATAAAGTTTACAAACTCTTGCAAACCTAAGGATTACCTCTAACCCTTGTAGCAACTAGCCACAGGTTGTTGCGACTGCTTCAAGTTAACTTTAACTTGAACAAACAACTCGAGTTTACAATCTCTTGCAAACCTAAGGACTAACTCTAACCCTTGTAGAAACACGCCACAAGTTGTTGTGACTACTTCAGGTTAACTCTAACTTGAATAATACAACTCAAGTACCTAGTATAATTTGCTTCTAAGAATGCTGAAAGGTACAACTCAAAATGTATGCTACACTTTGAACTAGAAATAAAGAAAGAAATATCGCTCGGTTGCTCATGCTGCTGCTGAAATTACCTAGTTGCATTATCTCCTTCAAGGTCTTCAAGTATCTCTTTCATCACCAACTACTATTTACTGTGACAATATTAGAAGCATTTATTCATCTCATAATCCAGCTCAGCATGCCCGTACCAAACACATAGGAATCGATATTCATTTTGTTCGCGAGAACGTTGCTTCAGGTGCATTGCAAGTTCAATATGTAAATACACCTGATCAACTTATTGATTTATTAACCAAACCTCTTTCCTCTCCAAGATTGATGTTTCTCTGTAACAAACTCTGTGTTATTCCTACCAACATATCTCTTGAGGGGGTATTAACATAATATTTTGTATGTAATGCCCCGACCTTGGGGAGTGTGACTGGCGCTCAACCGAGATACCCCGGTCGAGCAAGCCTGCACAATGCCGTCTAGCCGACTCATCCAAGATTGAAGAGAAAATACAATTCATTAATTAGACAATAAATAGGTCATGCAAACAACACCATTTCTTTACCATTGGTTACTCATTTTATAAGTCTCCAAATGAATCACACATTCATAGTTTGAAGTGGAACATGTGATACGAATACAACATTTTGAGTTCGAATTTTCCAACACCAATATACAACCCACACCATGTCTACAGAGCCTCTAAGGGAAACCAAAGAATGTTATGACAGTGTCGGCGACAAAACCCAGCTATACTTCAAAATGCTATGTATAAAGGACAAAAGATACAGGACCCCAAAATGAAGTGGGGCTCATCAAGTCAGCTGAGAAGAGGGTGTACATGTAGTGCTATCACTGCTCAATGTCGCTCGTTGTGGAACTACCTGCATCCATTAAAGATGCAGCGCCCCCGATAAAAGGGACGTTAGTACATATGAAATAGTACTAGTATGAAAACTAAATACGCCCTCAATAGAACGAGTAATAGTACAATGAAAACATGAAATCAGTGAAGGCCTCATCAATATTAAAGTACCAAGTTAGGAGAAATAATAAATTTTAGGCAAGTTCAATATTTTAAGTTGAGAGATCTTTAGTACTGATACACCACCGTGCTTTTAGCACGGAGTTCGATCTCAACCCGATCGACTAAGGTGTTTCACCCTGAGACGTACACTCACAACAACAACAAGTGCGCGTCATGGCGTCCGATCTCAGCCCGATCGACTAAGCCCCATAATGTTGTGTGGGTCGACGTCACCTCACATTCCGCTAGCAATCATCCCATCCCATTTAAGGGGAATTATCTCAACACATCAATCTCATCCTATATTCAGGTAAAACACTCACCACCTCACACGGGGATTTTACCCCTCACTCACTCCTACACCGGCACGTAAGTTTCGTGGTTAGGTTATTCCAACCTACCCTTCCTCGGTGACTAAACGATGCTCCCAATGCATATATTATTTAAAGAAGACAGCTCATTTCATTGGCACCAGTGGCCTCTATTGTAATATCATTCTCGGCACGTTGGCCGTGTTTCATATCTCATGCTTACTTCTTTTGCTTTCAAACACCAACAAGGATTATCAACAACAAGGAATTTTTATTCAATACTTTAAGTATACATGTGAGCAAATAAGAGTATCAAGCAAAATGAGATTTCTTACACAATTCGACATAATAGCTTTCAATAGAATCACGTCTTGAAGTTATAACATGTTAACACACAGCACATACTTAGATCACATTCCCGAAGGATAACACAATAAGATAAAATCATTCGGAATAGTCACATTTATAATGATCAACCCGGGGCTTACAAGAACAACGTGGGGTTCAACTTTAGGAGAGAAATTTAGCCAACATACCTCGCCTTGAGTGCCCTTAAATTACTACAATGTTCCGGAAATCTTAGCTACTTCGATCTATTTGAAAATATAACAAAATTGAACACAAATTAGGAAGGAGTTCATGGTTCCAGCTCGTTTGAGCATTTTATCAAGCACAAGTGTGCATTAAGGTTTCAAGGTCCTCCTATAGTGAATTTCTTCATCCCACTATCCAAAGTCTGCCCACTTGAGCTCAACAATCTTTCCACAAACCTTGATAGTACATACATGCACAAGGAACTACTCCTACACCAAGAAATGTTTTTCTCATTACCTATTTTCAATTAAATCCCAAAATTGAGGGCTAGGGACTAGAATCATACCTCTAGGATGAAGACCTGGTGAGTTTTCCTTGTTAATTCTCCATGCCTTGAGCAAGAATTGATGAACAATTAGTTTAGGAAACCCCCCCCCCCCCAGAGCACTTCCTCACTCTCAAAATATCAGATTTTTACTTAACAAATGGTCCTTAATGTCTATATATCGAAATAGGGTTGGGTTATAAAAATCAGAAAATAGACCCTCCGAACATAGCTCTACAGTCGCAGAGTGGACTGCATGATGGATATGCAGTCCTCAAAATGTTCTGCAGAAGTGATGTCAAGAACTGGGTTGTTCAGTCAGGTCTGCGACAGGTCTGCGGTTCGTAGACCAGTTCTGCGGTGGATGCGCCGCAGAACTCCCCTTCGGAAATCTTCATGCTGGATCTATGATGGATTGTGCGGCCCGTGAAAGCATTATGCGGTCGCATATTGGACCGCAAAACGAATCTCCAAAATTGGCCAGTTTTTTGTTGCACTCTACCGTCGATCTCTAGCCAGTAGAGTGATTCTGCGGTCGCACAGTGGACCGCAGAAATGCCCTGCTCTTCCAAAAAATTTCTTCAACTCCCCGACGTACTGTTCAACCCAAAAAGTCTGTACCGCGATGAGGAAGAATTTCTACAATCATCAACACATAAGCTACCTTGGCATCATGAAAATTCGGGTTCTAGGTAAAAAAATTACGGGGGCTTACATTGTATATATCTTTTGTAGTTATATGTTGCACTTAGTTTCATACAAAATTAGTCCTTTGTATGCACTATAAATACCTCATTGTAATTATATTGTCATTATTGAATATAATATTATTTCACTTTCGTCCTTTCAAGAAAGCATCTGTTAGATGACACTGAGGTTATCTTTTGATAGTTTTTTTTTTCTTTTTTCTTTGTTTAAGACGAGGTTCAAGCGTGTTAATCCAATTACTTCTTGTTGTCATTTAAATTTGTTGACACTTCTTTTATTTTAATTTCAATTACATGGGAAACCAACAATGACCCCTTGTTAAATGGTCATTCCGATTCCAATGATAACAAGAATAGAACTATAATCCTTCCGTCTCGTGGTTATTAAAAATAGTTGTTTCAAATGATTTGTTATTTTAGAAGTTTAAAATAAAATTAATTTTTTTTTTTTTATCCTTAGTAATAATTGTGAAATAATACATAAATAGAATAAATATTTAATGAAAAGAGATTTTATCTCAAGACATAAATAAGGGTATAATAGTCTAATGCCTTTCCTAATTAATATTTTTTAAGAGGCATGTAAAAAAAATATGACAGATAATATGAGACAGACAGAGTATATATCAAAATTAGCCCATAAAATAATGAGTTCTATTTCATCAAACATTAAAAGTAAAAATTGTATGGGGTAGCCACTTTTTAAATTGATATTTACTTTTTATCCAGCATTTTTAATATTGAACATAAGTAACTACTAGTCTATTAAAATTAATATAAAAAGACAGTTACCCTTTCCTTCCCAAACAAAAATACGCCATTTTTATATTCTTTTAATTTTTGTTCACTCATGCAATAAAGAGTTTGTCCAGGATATTGCATTTCCCTTGATACATGTGAGTGGGTCAAAGTGGGATGAACCCCTTAATCTTATCTTGCATTTTTGTCATTTTAATACGCTTTTATTTTCTAAACATTGTAAATAGGTAATGGAGAGATTTGTTGCAGTTATTGAAAATGTGAATTTCATATCCTATAGTCACCAGCTTGATAATTATGATATGGTGACTAAGCATTCAGATCGATTTATGATTGTGATTTCAGGTGGAGCTCTACTAAAATTCATTGTTACATCTATTGAACTTACTGTTACAAGTTCAAAAGTTAAGGATTGCGTGTCCTTAACTTACAATTACAAGTTCAAAAGTTAAGGACAGGTAGTCTTTAACTTACAGTTACAAGTTCAAAAGTTAAGGACAATAGGTCCTTAACTTAGACTTACAAGTTCAAAAGTTAAGGACATTTGATCCTGAAGTTTGAGTTCCAAGTTCAAAAGTTAAGGACAATAGGTCCTGAACTTAGACTTACAAGTTCAAAAGTTAGGACACCCCGTCCTGAATTTAGACTAACAAGTACAAAAGTTAAGGACAGGCAGTCCTTAACTTACAGTTACAAGTTCAAATATGTCCTTAACTTAGACTTACAAGTTCAAAAGTTAAGGACAGTTGTTCCTCAACTTTGACTTACAAGTACAAAAGTTAAGGACATTTAGTCCTGAAGTTTGAGTTCGAAGTTCAAAAGTTTAGGACACTTGTTCCTGAACTAAGTTACAAGTTCAAAAGTTAAGGACATGTAGTCTTGAAGTCCTGAAGTTAAGTTCAAAAGTTAAGGACATGTAGTCCGGAAGTTAAGTTCAAAAGTTAATGACAGGTAGTCCTGAAGTTAAGTTCAAAAGTTAAGGACATGTAGTCCTGAAATCCTGAACTTAGAGTTTCAAGTTCAAAAGTTAAGGACATGTAGTCCTGAAGTCCTGAACTTAGAGTTACAAGTTCAAAAGTTAAGGATATGTAGTCCTGAAGTTAAGTTCAAAAGTTAAGGACATGTAGTCCTGAAGTCCTGAACTTAGAGTTACAAGTTCAAAAGTTAAGGATATGTAGTCCTGAAGTTAAGTTCAAAAGTTAAGGACATGAGCAAAAGGGTATTTTTGTCCAGACAGTTAAAGTTTATTAAAACAGTGACTAAAGACTAAAGACATTTTAAACAGTGGCTTAAAAGTAAATACTTGTATTATTAGTGGCTAACGGTGCACTTCCCCCACATTAAAAGTTGTGATGGAGTACATTTAAGCTTTGGGTATGTAACCGTTTTTAAATAGGAAACACTTTATCCTCAAAGTGAAACTTTCCGGGATCAAATTAATTGGACACGAAACATTGGGAAACGACGTCAATGAGAGTCTATCACATAAGAAGTGTAGTTTTTTAGTACTCCCCGATCTACCACAAGTGATCAATTTATATTTTATCTTGGTTTAATATAAGTGTCCATTTATATAATCAAGAAAAAATTCAATTTATTTTTCTAAAATTACCCTTATGTACGTATTTCTAAGATGCTTTTTACTCCTCACATTAAATTATGCTACAATATTTAATTAAGGGTAATTTAGTCACACTAACTATTTTTGTCTAGAATTTAATATTTTCTTACTGAATGTGCACGAGGCAAATTGATCACTTAACTTGGAACGGAGACCACGTGTAAGTTTTTGTGAGTTCACTTTCGCTGTCCAATCTTTCAATTTCTACCCTCCCCCATCCCACAAGAAAAGCTATTTAATTTCTTCACTTATCTTTGCATATGCCCTTAAAAAAAACTTATTCTTGTTTGAAGGGGAAAAAAAGAGAGCAAAGGACAGATGATCTTTGTGAACTGCAAAAATGAAAGTGATTTAACAAAATTGATCATCTCAGTAAACTCCAAACTAATGTTCAGGATAATAAATGAAACTAATCCAACCAAATGGTCTGTTTTGCATAGTAGTTATGAAATCTTGAAAACCTTGTAGATGGAGACACGAATGGCTAAGCCCATATTCAGACAAAGAATTGTGGGCTCACTTTTCTAGCAGCCCACAAAGTTGTTCAACAACCATAGGCCACTTAATTACCTAAGTTTGTTGGGTAGACCACAAAAACACGAATCTCCTTTTCGTTTTCATGCAAAAGTAGTTTTCTTTTTCTTTTTTTTGCTTATATATTGAATTTTTTTTAAAAAATAGTCAACAAAGAGGCAAAAATGGGAATTTACGATATAGACAGGCAAGTTAAATAGTTCGAATCCAAATGGAGAAAACACATCACCAGCTTATTTCCTTTAAGGGACAGGGATTTCCACTTCGCACGAGTAATTTAGGTATTAAGTGTCAAATATGCAAGTGGTACTATCAGCAAAATGTGGAGGGGAGCTTTGGAGCAACGGTAAAGTCGTCTCCATGTGACCTATAGGTCATATGTTCGAGCCGTGAAAGCATACAGTAATGCTGGCACTAGGGATAGACCGTCTATATCGAACTTCTTGGAGGGCGGCCTTTCCCCGAATCATGTGTGAATGAGAATACTTTGTGCTCCAGGCTGTTTTTTTTATATACTACAAGTACAACATAATATATATGTCACGACCCAAATTCCCAACTTTAAGGATCGTGATGGCGCCTAACATCACACTTGCTAGACAAGCCAATGTTAGAGTTCGCTCAACTATTTCCGTTAATTAATCATTTAAACATGATAGAACCATTTTAAATTAAACTTGATCTAATGGTTTTCAATAAATAATTTCAAATATAAAATAAATAAACAATAAATTAAAACGAACCACGAGCTAATTATATAAATAAATCTAGAACTACCCCAGAATCTGGTGTCACAATTCACGAACTACTAAAGAATACTATAAATATTGGGCTGCAAGAAATAGTATAACTGTTCTGAATATATACTAAAACAGTTTTATAAAAATAGGAGAAGACTCTCGGGATCTGCGAACGCCGGCAGATATACCTCGTGTCTCCGAATGAATGGATGGCTGCTCTAATAATCTCTAATGCTGGCTAGTACCTGGATCTGCACAAAAGAGTGCAGAGTGTAGTATCAGTACAACCGGCCACATGTACTGAGTAAGTGCCGAGCCTAACCTCGACGAAGTAGTGACGAGGCTACGGCGGGGCTTTAACAATATAACCTGTGACAATAATATATGAAGCAAGAAGGAAATCTAAACAAATAAATAAATACTGCAACAACAATAACATAACTCAGTTATAACCAATTCTCAAATAATTTCCAAGTTTCCAAACTTTAATCTTTAAATAAAAGTAGTGCCAAAAATATGAAGAATAGTAAAATAAACCTTTAAGCTTTTCAAATCTTTATTTTCTTTGAAATTCAGTAAAAAAAATATAAATGTCCTCCCTTATCGCTCCTTGTTGCGGCGTGCAACCCGCTCCCACCAGACATATCATATCAATTTATTCATGAATTTCACAATTCAGACCAAGCCTTTCACAATATTTTTGTCTCACAATAACAAATAAGAAACTGTATTTTTCTCATAAACTTCATCAATATCTTCTCAACCATGAAATCAACAAGAACATAAATACATATACGTCGTAAAAACAATGTCAAACTGCTCAACCTTTCTGTACCACAAGGGAACCAAATAAACAACAAATATTCTTTCAAAAATAACCACATCAATAATTAACAACAAAATAACAAGGCCAGGTAGTCATAGAAACAATAATGAACATAGAACAATTAAGACAAGAATCAATTAAGTTGGGAATGGGAAAAAGGATCATGCTTAACAGGCAATTTGGTGGTGCATAGATACTCGTCACCTCACATATACGCCACACACATGCATTTCACATAACAAACAAGTGGGGATTCCTATTCCCTCAAGTCAAAGTTAGACCAAACACTTACCTCAATTTTGTAGGTCACTCACTGCTCAATACTGCTTTTCCTCTAGAATCTTGCTCTAACTTGCTCAAATCTGATCATAATTAATTCAATATCATCAATTAAGGCTAAAGGAACTAACTTTATTGAAAAATATAATTTTTTCTTAGTTTTCTAAAATAAAAAGTGAAAACCCGACCCCGGGCCCGCTTGGTCTAAACTCGGGGTTCGAACCAAATTACGTTTACCCATTCACCCATAAATCCAAATATACAATTAGTTTCGAAATTCGATCTCAATTCGATATAAAATTTTGATTTTTACATAATTTCCTAATTCTACCTAAACCCTCAATCTTTAGCATGAAAATTCTTAGTTTTTGATTTAAAAGTGATGAAAAACAATAAGGAATTGAAAGAGCGAAATTTAGAATTGATTACCTATGACTTGGGGATGATAATTGGTGAAGATAATCGTTCCTAGGGCTGTGGGGTTCGAAAATATGGTGAAGAAGAAAGTCTTCCCATTTTTAATTTGTTTATATACTGCCTGGGCAATAACTCAATGCGTTCGCGTGCCTTTGGCCTCGTTCTCATAGGCTTAATACATCAGGCCTATGCGTTCGCGTGCCTAGGGCCGCGTT
This sequence comes from Nicotiana undulata, assembly GCA_005239495.1. Classification (NCBI taxonomy): domain Eukaryota; kingdom Viridiplantae; phylum Streptophyta; class Magnoliopsida; order Solanales; family Solanaceae; genus Nicotiana; species Nicotiana undulata. Next base: position 83,871 of record ML248157.1, read on the forward strand.
CGGATGGTATATGTGGTCACCCATCCCCCAGCCCCCTTCCTACTCTATGCGGTGGCCTAAGCTTGGACGCGTTCCCGTAGAGAAATTTCCTAAAGCTCCACGTTCGTGTCCTACCTTGTGCGTTCGCGTAGGTTAAATCAGTCTCCCCCTCCCCAGGTCCTAACTACTCGCGTTCGCATCTAGGGGGGTGCATTCGCATAGAACAAAATGAACCCCCCCCTCCACCTATGTTACTCTATGCGTCCGCGTTCGAAGGAGTGCGAACGCAATGCACAAAATAGCTGTGCACCAAAAACATCAAAGACACCAGAAAATTTAATTGCAAAAACATCCCGTGGCCTATCCGAAACTCACCCGAGCCCTCGGGGCTCTAAACAAAACATGCACGTAAGTCTAAAAATATCATACGGACTTGCTCGTGCGATCGAATCATGAAAATAACATGTAAAATTATGAGTTAAACCTCAAAACTCATCATTTTCATTAAGAACTCTTATAGTTCATAACTTTCCCACGAATGTCCGAATCACGTCAAACGAACTCCGTTTTTTACCAAATTTCATGGTTAACCTTTAATTATCATGACAAATCTGTACTGGGACGGAACCAAAATACGGGCCCGATATCAATGATTGCTAACATTAATTCTTTTCTTTATTTCATAAATATTTCAGAAATATAATTTCTTTCAAAAATTGATTTCTAAGGCTTGGGACCTCGGAATTCATTTTCGGGCATACGCCCGAGTCCCATATTTTACTGCGGACCTCTCGGGATCGTCGGAACACGGATACTGATTCATTCACTAAAATGTTGACCAAAGTCAACTATAATCAAATTTTAACTCTAGAAATTACTATTTCTCATATTTTTCACATAAAAGTTTTCCGGTTTCACGTCCGGACTACGCACGCAAATCGAGGTATTTAAAATTAGTCTTATATGGCTATTAAGCATGGAACGAAGTCTAAATTTATAAAATGACCCCTTGGGTCATCACAATCTCCACCTCTAAAATAAACATTCGTCCTCGAACGGACATAAAAATTTACCTGAATTGGCAAACAAGTGCGGATATCTACTCAGCATGTCCGACTCGGACTCCCAAGCAGCTGACTCAACGGGTTGGCATCTCCACTGCACTCGAACTGAAGGATAACTCTTATACCTCAACTGACAAACTTGCCGGTCTAAAATGGCTACCGGCTCCTCCTCATAAGTCAAGTCTTTGTCCAATTGGACAAAGCTGAAATCTAACACGTGTGACGGGTCACCATGATATTTCCGGAGCATAGACTCATGGAATACCGGATGAACTAAGGATAACCTTGGAGGCAACACGAGTCTATAAGCTACCTCCCCCACTCTATCAAGAATCTCAAACGACCCGATATACCCAGGGCTCAACTTACCCTTATTTCCGAACCTCATAACACCCTTCATGGGCGACACACGAAGCAATACTCTCTCCTTAACCATGAATTACACATCACGAACCTTACAATCGGCATAACTCTTTTTCCTAGCCTGAGCTACACGAAGTCTCTCCAGAATAATCTTGACCTTATCTAAGGCCTCCTGAACTAAGTCTGTACCCAATAACCGAGCCCTCCTAGCTCAAACCATCCAACTAGTGATCTGCACCGTCTACCATATAACGCATCATAAGGAGCTATCTGAATGCTCGACTGATAACTATTATTATAAGCAAACTCCGCTAACGGCAAAAACTTATCCCACGAACCTCCAAAGTCAATAACACAAGTGCGGAGCAAATCCTCCAATATCTGAATAGTACGCTCGGACTGCCCGTCAGTTTGAGGGTGAAATGTTGTACTCAACTCTACTCGGGTACCCAACTCACACTGAATTGCTCTCCAAAAGTGCGAAGTAAACTGCATACCCCGATCAGAAATGATAGACACGGGAACACCATGAAGGAGAACTATCTCCCGAATATATAACTCAGCTAACTGCTCTGAAGTATAAGTACTTGCCACGGGAATGAAATGTGCTGATTTTGTCAGCCTATCCACAATAACCCAAACCGCGTCAAATTTCCTCTGAGTCCGTGAGAGCCCAACAACGAAGTCCATAGTGATACGCTCCCACTTCCACTCAGGAATTTCTATCTGCTGAAGCAAACCACCAGGTCTTTGGTGCTTATACTTTACCTGCTGACAATTTAAGCAACGAGCCACATACGCAACAATGTCCTTTTTCATTCTTCTCCACCAATAATGCTGCCTCAAGTCTTGGTACATTTTAGCTGCCCCTGGGTGAATAAAATACTTAGAACTGTGAGCCTCCTCAAGGATCAATTCACGAAGGCCATCAACATTAGGCACACATAACCGACCATGCATCTTCAACATACCATCATCTCCAATTGTAACATGCTTGGCATCACCGTGACGAACTGTGTCCCTAAGGACCGCCAAATATGGGTCATCATCCTGCCGCTCCCGGATACGATCAATTAGAGAAGACCGAGCGATTGTACAAGCTAGAACATTGTTGGGCGAAATATCCAACCTCACGAACTGATTAGCCAACGTCTGAATGTCTGAAGCCAATGGTCTCTCACCCACTGGAATATACGTAAGGTTGCCCATACTCACCGCCTTTCTACTCAATGCATCGACCACCACATTGGCCTTCCCTGGGTGATACAATATAGTGACATCATAATCTTTTAGTAACTCTAACCATCTCCGCTGACTCAAATTTAGATCTTTCTGCTTGAATAAGTACTGGAGACTGCGATGGTCAGTAAAACCTCACACGGTACGCCATGAAGATAATGCCTCCAAATTTTCAATGCATGAACACTGGTTGCCAACTCTAAGTCATGAACATGGTAATTCTTCTAATGGACTTTCAATTGACGAGACGCATATGCAATCACTTTGTCATCCTGCATCAATACTGCTCCAAGTCCAACTCGAAAAGCGTCACAATACACCGTGAAAGAACCCGAATCTAATGGTAACACCGACACCGATGCTGAAGTCAAGGCTGTCTTGAGCTTCTGAAAACTCGCCTCGCACTCATCTGACCACTTAAATGGGGCACCTTTCTAAGTCAATTTAGTCATTGGGGTTGCTATGGATGAGAACCCCTCTATAAAACGACAGTAATAACCTGCCAAACCCAAGAAACTCCTAATCTCCATAGCTGTAGTGGGTCTAGGCCAGTCCTTGACTGCCTCTATCTTCTTAGGATCAACCTGAACACCCTCAGCTGATACGATACGACCCAAAAAGGCTACTGAATCCAACTAGAACTCACATTTAGAAAACTTTGAATACAACTGATTATCTCTCAAAGTCTGGAGTGCTATACGGAGGTGATGCTCATGATCTTCCCGACTGCGGGAGTATATAAGAATGCCATCAATTAACACGATCACAAAAGAGTCCAGATGAGTCTTGAAAACCCGATTCATCATGTCCATAAAGGCTGCTAGAGTATTAGTCAGCCCAAAAGACATAACCAAAAATTCATAATGCACATACCTCGTCCGAAAGGCTGTCTTAGGAATATCAGACGCCCTAATCTTCAATTGATGATAACCCGACTTCAAATCAATTTCCGAAAATACTCTAGCACCCTGAAGCTGATCAAATAGGTCATCAATCCTCGGCAACGAATATTTATTTTTGATAGTAACTTTATTCAGCTGTCGGTAATCTATACACATCCTCATCGACCCATCTTTCTTCTTTACAAACAAAACTGGTGCACCCCAAGGCGATACACTAGGTTTTATGAAACCCTTATCTAGCAAGTCTTGCAACTGTTCTTTCAACCCTTTCAATTCTGGTGGGGCCATCCGATATGGAGGAATGGAAATGGGCTGAGTGCCCGGAGCCACATCAATACAGAAATCAATGCCCTGTCGGGTGGCATCCCCGGCAGGTCTGCAGGAAATACCTCAGGAAATTCACGCACGATAGGAACTTACTCTATGGAAGAGACCTCTGCATCGGAATCACGAATATGAGCCAAGTAAGAAAAACACCCTTTCTCCACCATGCGGCGAGCCTTAACATATGAAATTACCCGGCTGGGAGAACGACCAGGAGTCCCTTTCCACTCTAATCGAGGCAACCCCGGTAAGGCTAAAGTAACTGTCTTGGCATGACAGTCTAAATTGGCATAATGGGGCGACAACCAATCCATGCCCAATATAACATCAAAATCAACCATGTCTAGAATTAAAATATCCACACTAGTCTCAAGACTTTTAATGACTACCACGCACGGACGATATACTCAATATACCACAATAGCATCCCCCACCGGTGTAGACACATAAACAGGAACACTCAAGGGATCACGAGGCACATTCAAATACGAGGCAAAATAGGATGAAACATACGAATAAGTAGACCCCGGATCAAACAAAACTAAAGAAGCTTTATCACAAACTGAGATGATACCTGTAATAACACCATCGGAGGACTCTGCCTCAAGTCTAGCTAGAAATGCATATAGTCGTGGATGGGCCCCACCACCCTGAACCACACATATGGGAGGACCTCCACCTCTAGCTATCTATCCTCCACCTCTAACATTCTGGCCTCTACCTCTAACTACCTTACCCATACCCCTTGCTGGTTGGGCAGGTGGTGTTATAGCTGGTGCCGCAACTATGGCATAAGAACCCAGGTACTGATACTGATTACCCAGAAACCTCGGACAAGCTCTCCGAATATGCCCATATTCACCACACTCAAAACATCCCTCCTGATATGAGGACTGACCCTGTCGAACCGACTGACCATGATAATAACTCTGCAAAGGAGGTGCTCTAATAGAAGCTGAAGGAGCACTGTAGACTAGCTTAGCAGAAGGAGGCACATAAGAACCACGACCCCCTGAAGTACCATGTGAAACCTGTAGTGTTGAATGGAATGGCCTGGAACAATGGCCTCACTAAATGAAGTCCCGCCTCCAGATGAGGCACCACTGAAATCACCGGAATGGAGAGGTCTCTTGTCTAACCCCTGACCTCCCATCCCAAGAACTGACTCAACCCTTCTAGTTATATTAACTGCATCCTAAAGAGAAATCTCGTTCCTTGTCTCCTTGGCCATCTGCAACCTGATGGGCTGAGCAAGGCCATCAATAAACTGTCTGACCCTCTCCCTCTTTGTGGGCAATATAAGAATAGCATGTCTAGACAAATCCACAAAACGAGTCTCATACTGGTTCACAGTCATGTTGCCCTGCTGAAGTCGCTCAAACTGACGACGATTATCCTCTCGAGTAGTAACATGCAAGAACTTCTCCAAAAAGAGATGAGAGAACTGATCCCAAGTCAGAGTAGGTGAAACAACGGGCCTAGTCAACTAATAGTCTCTCCACCATTTCTTGGCGGAACCAGTCATCTGAAAAGCCGCAAAATAGACCATATTGGTCTCCAAAATACCCATATTATGCAGAACCTCATGACAACTGTCCAGATATTCATGAGGATCCTCTAGAGTAGCACCACTAAAATGGACATGGAATAACTTAATGAACCTATCAAGTCTCCACAAAGCATCGGTAGACATGGCTGCGCCATTAACGGGTGGCACTGCTGCAACTGGCTGGATTACCCCAACTGGATTGGCTCTGGAGTGTGGGTAGCAGGAGTCTGGACCCCTCCTCCAGCCTGAGATACGACTGCTGCAACAGGGAATGCGACCATCTGGGCCACACTCTCCATCAATCTCACTAAAAGGACCAAGGCATCTTGAAGAACGGGGGTAGCAATAAACCCTCGGGAACCTGAGTTGGTCCCGCTGGAACAGTCTGAGCCGGAACTCCCTCATCAATCTCAATCTGGTGTTCCGCAGCTGGGGCTGCTGCCTGAGCAATGGGGTGAGTCCTGCCCCTGCCTCATCCTCTGGCGTGGCCTCAGCCTCTGCCCCTAGTAGGAGTTGCAGCTGCTGGAGGACCGGAATGCTGGTCGGCGGAAGATGAAGCACGTGTTCTCGCCATCTGCGAGAGAATAGAAGAATCTAATCAGTATTTGGGATGCAAGAATCGCACGATAGAGTAGAAATAAAAATGGAGTTGTTTCCTAACTCAATAGCCTCCGAAAGATAAGTACAGACGTCTCTATACCGATCCTTCAGACTCTACTAAGCTTGTTCGTGAATTGTGAGACCTAAGAAACCTAGTGCTCTGATACCAACTTGCCACGACCCAAAATCCCAACCTTAAGAATCGTGATGGCGCCTAACACCACACTTGCTAGGCAAGCCAATGTTAGAGTTCGCTCAACTATTTTCGTTAATTAATCATTTAAACAGTATAGAATCATTTTTAAATTAAACTTGATCTAATGGCTTTCAATAAATAATTTCAAATATAAAATAAATAAACAATAAATGAAAATGAACCACGAGCTAATTATATAAATAAATCTAGAACTACCCCAGAGTCTGGTATCATAATTCACGAACTACTAAAGAATACTACAAATACTGGGCTGAAAGAAATAGTAGTAACTATTCTGAATATATACTAAAACAGTTTTATAAAAATATGAGAAGACTCTCGGGATCTGCGAACGCCGGCAGATATACCTCGTGTCTCCGAATGAATGGATGGCGTCTCTAATAATCTCTAGTGCTGGCTAGTACCTGGATCTGCACAAAAGAGTGCAGAGTGTAGTATCCGTACAACCAACCTCATGTACTGAGTAAGTGTCGAGCCTAACCTCGACGAAGTAGTGATGAGTCTACGGCGGGGCTTTAACAATATAACCTGTGACAATAATATATGAAGCAAGAAGGAAATTTAAACAAATAAATAAATACTGCAACAGCAATAACATAACTCAGCTATAACCAATTCTCAAATAATTTCAAAGTTTCCAAACTTTAAAATTTAAATAAAAGTAGTGCCAAAAATATGAAGAATAGTAAAATAAACCTTTAAGCTTTTCAAATCTTTATTTTCTTTGAAATTCAGTAAAAAAAAAATTATAAATGTCCTCCCTTATCGATCCTTGTTGCGGCGTGCAACCCGCTCCCACCTATCCACCCTTATTGCTCCTCCCTAAATATATCACCCTTATTACTCCTGTTGCAGCGTGCAACCCGATCCAACATGTCCACCCTTATCACTCCTTGTTGCGGCGTGCAACCCGCTCCCACCAGACATATCATATCAATTTATTCGTAAATTTCACAATTCAGGCCAAGCCTTTCACAATATTTTTGTCTCAAAATAATAAATAAGAAACTATATTATTCTCACAAACTTCATCAATATCTTCTCAACCATAAAACCAACAAGAACATAAATATATATACTTCGTAAAAATAATGCCAAACTGTTCAACCTTTCTGTACCACAAGGGAACAAAATAAACAACCAATATTCTTTCCATAATAACCACAACAATAATTAACAACAAAATAACAAGGCCAAGTAGTCATAGAAACAATAATGAACATAGAACAATTAAGACAAGAATCAATTAAGTTGGAAACGGGAAAATGGATCATGCTTAACAGGAAATTTGGTGGTGCATAGATACTCGTCACCTCACCTACGCGCCACACACATGCATTTCACATAGCAAACAAGTGGGGATTCCTATTCCCTCAAGTCAAAGTTAGACCAAACACTTACCTCAATTTCGTAGGTCACTCACTGCTCAATTACTGCTTTTCCTCTAGAATCTTGCTCTAACTTGCTCAAATCTAATCATAATTAATTCAATATCATCAATTAAGTCTAAAGGAACTAACTTTATTGAAAAACATAATTTTTTCTAAATTTTCTAAAAGAAAAGTAAAAACCCGACCCCGGGCCCGCTTGGTCTAACCTCAGGGTTCGAACCAAATTACGTTTACCCATTCACCCATGAACCCAAATATACAATTAGTTTCGAAATCCGACTTCAATTCGATCTAAAAATTCGATTTTTAAATAATTCCCTAATTCAGCCCAAGCCCTCAATTTTTAGCATGAAAATTCTTAGTTTTTGATTTAAAAGTGATGAAAAACAGTAAGGAATTGAAAGAGTAAAGTTTAGAATTGATTACCTATGACTTGTGGATAATAATTGGTGAAGAAAATCGTTCCTAAGGCTGTGTGGTTCGAAAATATGGTGAATAAGAAGGTCTGCCCGTTTTTAAAATTTTTATATACTGCCTGGGCAATAACTCTATGCGTTCGCGTGCCTTTGGCCGCGTTCACACATGCTTAATACCTCAGGCCTATACGTTCGCGTGCTTAGGGTCGCGTTCGCACAATATATGTGGTCACCCATCCCCCAGCCCCATTCCTACTCTATGCGGTCGCCTAAGCTTGGACGCGTTCACGTAGAGCAATTTCCTAAAGCTCCGCGTTCGCGTCCTACTCTGTGCGTTCGCGTTGGGTAAATCAGTCCCCCCTTCCCCAGGTCCCAACTACTCTATGTGTTCGCATCTAGGGGGTGCGTTCGCATAGAACAAAACGACTCCCCCACCTATGTTACTCTATGCGTTCGCGTTCGAAGGAGTGCGAATATAATGCACAAAACAGTTGTGCACCAGCAACAACAAAGACACCAGAAAATTTAAGTGCAAAAATATTTCGTGGCCTATCCGAAACTCACCCGAGCCCTCGGGACTCTAAACAAAACATGCACGCAAGTCTAAAAATATCATACGGACTTGCACTTGCGATCAAATCAAGAAAATAACATGTAAAACTATGAATTAAACCTCAAAACTCATCATTTTCATCAAGAACTCTTATAGTTCATAACTTTTCCACCGGATGTCCGAATCACGCCAGACGAACTCCGTTTTTCACCAAATTTCATAGTTAAGCTTTAATTATCATGACAAATCTGTACCGGGCTCCGGAACCAAAATACGGGCCCAATACCAATGATTTCAAACATTAATTCTTTTCTTTATTTCTTTAATATTTCAGCAAACCAATTTCTTTCAAAAATTGATTTCTAAGGCTTGGGGCTTCGGAATTCAATCCGGGCCGCCCGAGTACCATATTTTACTGCGGACCTCCCGAGATCGTCGAGACACGGATCCGGGTCCGTTCACTAAAAATATTGACCAAAGTCAACTATAATCAAATTTTAACCCTAGAAATTACTATTTCTCATATTTTCACATAAAAGCTTTCAGGTTTCACGCCCGGACTGCGCACGCAAATCGAAGTATTTAAAATTAGTCTTTTTATGGCTATTAAGCATGGAACGGAGTCTAAATTTATAAAATGACCCCTTGGGTCATCACAATATATTAAAAAAAAACTCATAAAAATAACATTGCTTTCTCTGTTTCCTCATTTTCCCACTTACTCTTAGGGGTCATTTGGTAGGATGTATTGGGGAAAATAATTCATGTATTAGCTTTGTTATTATTAATACCTTGTTTGGTAATATTTTTCAATCTATCTGTAACTAATATATGTATTAGTTATACACCATGTTCAGTATAATTCTTATGCATAGCAAATTATGGCATTAGGAATACCATAATTTTTAATACATGAATAAGTATGTATAAAGACAGAACTGACTCTTTCAAAACTTTTTCAAGTCCTTGAAAGAATGTGGAGGGTATTTTTGTAAACGAATAATATTTTTAAAAAAATTATGTAATGCATATGATTTTTAATATACCAAATCAAACAATCGTTAAGAAATAATCCCAATATAACAGATCCCTATATTATTAATACACTCTATTCTATATTATTCTTATATATCTTACCAAACTACCCATTAAGGATAACAAAGAAACGGGAGGCAAAGGTTTCCGTAATGAACACTTACACAGCAAATTGAGTGTTATATATATATATATATATATATATATATATATATATATATATATATATATATATATATATATATATATATATATATATATATATNCTGGTGTTACACTCTTTTGACATATCCGCATATGTTATTTTTTTAGGATAAACTGTGTAATTAACGCCAATATATATATATATATATATATATATATATATATATATATATTGGCGTTAATTACACAGTTTATCCTAAAAAAATAACATATGCGGATATGTCAAAAGAGTGTAACACCAGCCATCCTTTCTTCCTAAAATAATTATCAAAAATACTGTTGAACAAGCCAGTCTACCACCCAATCTTCATTTCACCGGTACATTGATATGACCTCCGTCTCAATTTGTTGCGAAGGTGTTTGGATTTAAAGATAGAGTCATACGAATTTTTCTTTTGTTATAATTTTTTATATACTTTTAAAATTATTACACTATTTGTGACCTATAACAACTTTTATGTAGTTTTCAAATATATAAATTTTATTTCAAAAAATAAAATTTTTATATTCAAATGCATTGTCAAAATTAAAAAATTTAAATCTCGAAAAGCGAAAATATCGATAAAATGGGGACAGATGGAGTAAGATGATTGAGATCTTTTTACTCTTCTTATCCATAGATATGGGACCGGGGCACTTAGAATATAGGAACTCTTGGTATGAAATGCTTTTGTCACGACCCAAACATTCCCTGAAATACGTCATGGTGGCACCTAGTCTCTACGACAAGGTAAGCCTAACAATTTACAAAAAATACTAATAAAGGAAGCAAAGCTTAACTTCTAACTGCAGTAGATACTGAATAATCAAAAACGATGACGCTCGACATGTACAATAACCAAAACACTAACGTACATAGCTTTCCCAAAACTCGAAATATCATGAGTCACAAGATACATAAAGGAAATAACATCTCTATACACTGGAGTCTAGTAAAAGCAAATACAGAAAGTGTTTGACACGGGGAACAATAGAAGGGGACTCCGAGGTCTGCGGATGCGGCAAATATACCTTGAAGTCTCCAAAAGCTGCCTCGAACTCAATGGAAATGCGGCTGATGACGAGCTCCTGAATCTGCACACAAAACATGTGGAGAAGAGTAGCATGGGTGCACCACAATTAGTACCTAGTAAGTGTCGCGGTCGAGTAGTGACGAGGTCAGGTCAGGCCCACTGGTATATAATAATAAAAACAGGAGAATAAAATAGTATAATAAGAGACTAGAGTTCAACAACGAAAAAACACAATGAAATAACATAACAACACGCGGAAATAAGCAACAGGGGATCTCCCGAGATACCGTCTCGTAGTTCCTAAAGTAAATATGCAGGCAGAAATCCCAAGGTGCCGCCTCGTAGTCTCAAAAGTAAATGTGCATGGGGGTCTCCCAGGATACTGTCTCGTAGTCCCAAAGTAAATACACAACGCAATCAATTACAGACGATAAGTGCAGCAAGAGAAGCTACGGTCTAGACTAAGTACAAGTCGAGAACAGAAGCAGAATTCAATAGGCATGCTGCAAGGAGTTCAGTTAAGCAATTAAGACATGTAGACATGTTATTCTAGGCTAACAGGGTAACTACGCATGCTAGTATATTCAATTAAGGTAAAAATAGGTACTTACTCAGTAAAAATCAGGTTTTTCAACAAATAGCCCGTGTATGCACTCGTCACCTCGCGTACACGGCACTCACAAAGCAATATCAATACCAAATCCTAAGAGGAATTCCCCCACACAAGGTTAGGTAAGCCACCTACCCCGAACCAAGCTAAATCAATCGGTAGCAATGCTCTTCACATGAATATCTTCCGAATAACCCAAATATAACTAAAAACAACTACATACCATAAATATAGCTATAAGAAACTAATCTAGTCAATGAAATCTGAGTTAAAGCGAGAAATTAGGAAATCGTCCCAAAAAGCCTCTCGGGCCCATGTCTCGGAATCGGGTAAGAATCACAAAATATGAACACCAATTCACTCACAAGTAACCATACAAGAATTTCTCGAATTCGACCTCAAATCGCCTTCCAAAACTTGAATTTTAGCCTATGAACTTTCTACCATTTTCTCCCAAATTTCCCACTCAAATCCTTACTTAGAAGATGTAAATAGCAATAGATTCATGAAATATAGCCCAATCTGAGTTAGAATCACTTACCCCAACAATCTTCTCGAATAGACCTCAAAAAATCGCCTCACACCGAGCTCTCAAAGTCCCAAAATCGAAATGGGAATCAAACCCTCGAATTTCCTCCTTTTTGCCCAGTTCCTCCGCATCCGCGGACGTGCCATCGCACCTGCGCCATCTCACCTACGGAATTCCCCTCGCATGTGCGGATTCCACTTAAAAACTAAGGGTCCACTTCTCCGATCCTAGGGTCGCACTCACGCATGTGCGCCTATGGAGCACTACCTGCTTCTGCGGTCCTCCTCCGCGCCTGGGGTCCCTAAGGCGAATCTGCGGGCATCGCAGATGCGGGACTTCCCTCACACCTGTGATCCCTGATCGAGTCTCCCAACTCCATTTCTGCGCTCGATCTTCCTCACACATGATCCCGCACCTGCGGTCTCCCCACTGCAGGTGCAAAACACCAGAAGGCAAAAAAACTTCAGCAATTGCATAAGTCCAATATTTTATCCGTTAAGCATACGAAACACACCCGAGGCCCCCGGGACCTCAACCAAACATACCAATCAGTCCTAAAATACCATACGGACTTAGCCAAGCCCTCGAATCACACCAACAACTCTAAAAAACACAATTTACCCTCTGATTCAAATTTGATGAACTTGAAACTTCCAATTTCTACAACTAATGTTGAAACCTACCAAACCACATCCGATTGACCCCAAATTTTGCACACAAGTCATATTCAACCTTACGGACCTAGTCCAACTTTCAGAATTAGAATCCGACCCCGATATAAAAAGTTTCACTACCGGTCAAAATCTCCAAAACTTCGACTTTCGCCATTTCTAGTCTAAATGAGCTACATACCTCCAAAATACAATCCGGACACGCCCCGTGAGTCTAAAATCACCCAATGGTGCTAACGGAACTGACATAACTCCATTCCGGAGTCGTCTTCACACAGTTCCGACAACGGTCAAAATCCTAAGACTTAAGCTTCCGTTTAGGGACTAAGTGTCCCAAAACACTCTGAAATCACAACCAACACCTCCCGGCAAGACACATAAGTAGAAAAAGACAAGCGGAAAGCAGTAGACAGGGGATCGGGGCTATAACTCTCAAAACGACCGGCCAGGTCGTTACATCCTCCGCCTCTTAAAATAATCGTTCGTCCTCGAACGAGTATATAGACAAACCTGAACCGGTGAAAAGATGAGGATATCGGTCGCGCATATCCTGCTCGGTCTCCCAAGTCGCCTCCTCGACCGGGTGACCCCTCCACTACACCTTCACGGAAGCAATGTTATTTGACCTTAGCTTTCTGACTTGCCTGTCCAAAATAGCCACTGGCTCCTCAACATAAGATAGATCCTTGTCCAACTGGGCTGAGCTGAAATCCAACACATGAGTCAGATCATCGTGATACTTCCGGAGCATAAAAATGTGGAACACCGGATGAACTCTTGCTAGGCTAGGAGGTAAGGCAATCTCATAAACAACCTCCCCAACATGCCACAACACCTCAAAAGGACCAACGTACCTTGGGCGCAGCTTGCGCTTCTTCCCGAAGCTCATAACGCTCTTCATAGACGATACCCGGAGCAAGAACCGCTCTCCAATCATGAATGCAACATCGTGAACCTTCTGATCTTGCACTAGGGATAGACCGTCTGCATCGAACCTCTTGGAGGGCGGCCCCACGCCAAATCGTGCGAGAATGAGAATACTTTGTGCACCGGGATGTCATTTTTTCATACTACAAGTATAACAAAATATATATAAAAAAATCATAAAAATAACATTGTTTTCTCTATTTCCTCATATTCCCACTTACTGTTATGGGTCATTTGGTAGGATGTATTCGGAAAAATAATACATGTATTAGCTTTGGTATTATTAATACCTTGTTTGGTAATATTTATCAATCTATCTATAATTAATATACGTATTAGTTATACACTATGTTCAGTATAATTCTTATACATAGCATATTATGACATTAGGAATATCATAATTTTTAATACATGGATAAGCGTGTATGAAGACACTCTTTCAAAAACTTTTTCAAGTCCTTGAAAGAATGTGGATGGTATTTTTATAAACAAATAATGTTTAACAAAAATTATGTAATGCATATTATTTGTAATATACCAAATCAAACGATCGATAAGAATTAATCCCAATATAACTGATCCCAACATTATTAATACATTTTATTCAATATTATTCTTATACATCTTACCAAACCACCTATTATGGATAACAAAAAAATGGGAGACAAAGATTTCGTAATGAACACCGTTCACTAAGATAAAGTTCAATTGAAACAAAAAAATCCAAAATGCACTTACACAGCAAATTGACTGTTATAAGTTTTTTTTTGTGGCGTTAATTAGTTAGTTAATTACACAGTTTTTCCTAAAAAATAACATATGCGGATATGTCAAATGAGTGTAACACCAGCCAACCTTTCTTCCTAAAATAAAGGGCAGCCCGTTGCACTAAACTCCCGTTATGTGCGGGATTTGGAGAAGAATCGGACCATAAGAGTCTATTGTACGCAGCCTTATCCTGCATTTTTACAAAAGGCTATTTCCACGGCTTGAACCCGTGAACTCCAGGTCACATGGCAGCAACTTTACCAATCAACCACCCAATCTTTATTTCACCGGTACAGTGATATGACCTCCGTCTCAATTTGTTGTGAAGGTGTTTGGATTTTGAGATCGAGTCAAATGAATTATTTTTTATTATAATTTTGTATATACTTTTTAAATTATTATATTATTTGTGACTTATAATAATTTTTATGTAGTTTTCAAATATATAATTTTATTTCGAATCTGAATTAATCGGTAAGAGATTAGGAATATAGATGTCTAAAACAAAAGACAAAAACAATCTTTCTTGTTGAAACGACTTTCTGTAACACAGTTCAACAAGGCAACTGAAACTTCCCATTCACTTAAAATGACAGCTAAAGAAAGTAAAGCTCAATAGAGCTATCATCACGTGGCAGGCAGCCTTGTATAAAAGTAAAAAACAGTACACCAACATATGCTTAAATTAATTTCTTTTTCCAAATGCAGATTGTCCAGAGAAAGAAAGCTCCAAATTTGTAGAAGCATATTCCAATTTCCTGAATATTCTAATTAAGAAAGAAACAACATAAAAACAAAATCTTGTCTTGACTACACCATAAAATATATCTCAAATTAGGCATATATGTAAGAATATACTTTCCATCTTATATAAACAACTACCAGAAAATTTGAGATGAAATTTTTGAAAAGAACTATATATACACACACACAATCTTCATGTAATGCTAGTTTTTCACTTGAACAAATTAAATCCATGCAAAATAAATAGAAAAATAAGAAAAAGACAAAGGATAGTTGAAGATAAGATTGTTATATTTGTTATAAAATAATAAAAGAAGAATGAAAAATATTGCAGAGAAAAGTATGGAGAGAGTTTTCTTATTGATTTGAGATGATTTGCAATGGAACCCCTTTATTTATCGGGAAAATCTCTCTAAAATATAGACATTCACCTTAAATACAATTCTATTTATAATGCTCCCCCTTGAATGTCTATTCAACAGATAATGTGACTCGTTAAAACCTTAACTAAAATAAAACCCAGTGAAAAATAAATTCTAGAGAAGGAAAAAGAGTACACATGTTTAGAAATGCGTCTTTGCCTTGCCGCGTTAAAAACCTTGCAAGGAAAATCCAGTGGAACAAAACCTTATAAGGAAAACAGAGGAAAACACGTATTAACTCCCCCTGATGAGAGCATCAATTCACATCTTTGAGCCTTCACATTCCAATCTCGTGCGTCATCTTCAAAAGATCGTTGGTAAAGATTTCATAAACAAATCAACCATATAACTTGAATGAATATGTTGCACCTTAAAATCATCCTTCTTGAGAGATACATAATGTCTTCATAAAATGCCGTGGAATGACCTTTTCAATATCTCTGTAGAGATTCTCGCTATCATATTATCATGTTTATAGTTATAGCAAGCATATGTGCACAAATTGCACTTAGGGTATGGTACTTCAGGACCAAAAATTGTATATGCTTTAAGCGATCTGAATTCTTCAGGGATTGTCATATGACTTTAGATGCATATCAAGTTTTATGTCATGCCGGACATATAAGATAGATAAAGGTGATTGCACACACTATTGACTTTATATTTCAAAGTGTTTGAACTGCAGATCCAAAATTACATGTCTTTCATATGAAGTCAATTCTTCTTGAACCGTTTCTCCGGACTTAAGAACCTCATATATATATTTAGCGCTGTCATAGATGTCGTCGACGAATATTTTATATCGGTTCCAACCCTCATTTTTTTCATAAAGACATAACATAGAGATCTCCTTATTTATATTTTCAGGTACTTGAACCTCTTCTGAGATTTTATGAAGTGTTATGTCATGTGATTTTATAGATCACTTGCCTCCTTATTATAATCATTTTGATCATTTGTCCATTACATGAACCTCTCCTGAGATTTTGTAAAGAACTTTCTAGTTCTCTTAATATTTACCCATGTGAATTCTCTTTTATTTTTGCACATCATACTAAAATTATCATTGCTAAACCAATTGTGTTAACTGAATAAATTATCAATATTGATAAACTTCAGGTTTACACCATGACGACATGTGCAATTTCAATAAACTCCAAGTTTATTATGATATGAGTTTTTACATCAATAAACATCCACTTTATTGTGGTATTCTTTTATTTATGTAGTACAAACTGAAGAATAAAACGGGTAGCTTTTTACGTAAATATTATCCCGCTACAAATTGTAGTAATATATTAAATATTTCCTTTATTTATAGTCTCAATTTGACCAATTTCTTTCACGAATTCTTTAGAAACTCAATTAAGTTTCTTTGAGACTTACTACAACACAATGCCTTATTGATAATCAATTTTATTCCTCCAAAATAGTAATAATTGTCTCTTCCATAGCTCTCAATTAATTTTGTATTACCATATATTTGTCAACGTCTATATGGTGAATATCTCTTTTAAAGATAAAGTTATACCACTATAGTCATGGTCAAAATTACATGCAAGATCTATTTGTTGCATTACCGTTGTCCTTTAATAATGTAACGACCCGACCGACCGTTTTGAGCATTTGACACTTTGCTCGGTTATTTGAGGGCATGAGTAGCTCTGTGTGATGTATTACGACTTATGTGAATTGTCGGTTTTGGTTTTCAGGTTATTCGGAATTTGATTTAGAAGATAATTCTCAGCTAGAAGCTTTAAATCTGAAAGGTTTGACCAAGTTTTGACTATTGAGCGATCGATCTCGGATTTGGGGTTTTATGGTTTGGGTAGCTCCGTTAGGTGATTTTGGACTTAGGAGCGTGTCCGAAAGGTAAATTGGAGGTCCGTGGTAGAATTAGACTTGAATCGGCGAAAGTTGAAAATATTTTTTTTTTTTGAAAATTTTGGTCGGCAGTGGAAAATTAAAAATCGGGTTCGGAATGGATTTTTGGAAATTGGAGTAGGTTTTTAGTGTCATTTTTGACGTGTGTGCAAAATTTGAGGTTATTCGGACGTGGTTTGGTAGGTTTCGGCGTCGTTGGCGAATTTCGAAAGTTTAGAAGCCCTTAGGCTCGAATCCGAGGTTAATTTCATGTTTTGATGTTGTATTGAGTGATTTGAAGGTTCGACTAAGTTTGTATATTGGTATAGTATGGGTTGGTATCATTGGTTGAGGTCCCGAGGGCCTCGAGTGTGTTTCGGGCGATTTAACGGATTGAATTTTGAGTTGGAAGTGCTATTTTTTCTGGTGTTTTGGAGCTGCTGGTGTTTCTCCGCACCTGCGGATGGGGAGACGCAGGTGCAAGGGTCACATGCGCGGTAGATTGATCGCAGATGCGGAAATGGGCGGCTGGAGCTAGAGCGCAGGTGTGCAAGTGAGGGCCTCACCTACGAGCTCGCAGGTGCTACGCTTGGCCACATGTGCGAAAGCTGGAGGAGAAAGTGAATTCCACAGGTACGAATTTTGGACCGCAGGTGCGGTCGCGGGGGTGCGAGAAAAAGAGTCGCAGGTGCGAGATGCCTGGGCACAAGGTATATAATGCACACTTCGCGAATTTTACTGTATTCTTCACAATTTCTATTCGGATTTGGAGCTTTTTGGAGAGTTTTGAAGCGTGAATCAAGGGGGTTTTCATTGAGGTAAGTTACTTGAGCCTAATACTCGTGATTATGGTAATTTTCAGTTGTTTAAGCATGTAATTAGTGGGAATTAGGGATGAAAGTGTGGGGATTAGGGCTTGGAAATTGGAGAGGATAATTTGGGTATTTGAGGGACCAAATGAGGTGGGATTTTGATAAATTTGGTATGGTTGGACTCGGGAGTGAATGGGCTTTCTAGTTTTGTAACTTTTGCCATATTTCGAGGCATGGGCCCGGGGATCGGGTTTGAGTTAATTTCGGGATTTTGGTCTAATTTGATAAATTTTCATGTGAAATTCATTTCGTTAGCGTATAGTGATGGTAATATACTGATTTTGATTAGATTTTAAGCATTTGGAGGCCGAGTCAAGAGGAAAGATATCGCGGGTTAGAGATTTGACATGTTTGAGGTAAGTAGCGATTGTAAATTTAGTCCTGAAGGTATGAAACCCCGAATTTCGTATCATTTTACTATTTTGAGGTGACACACATGATAGGCGACAGGCGTGTGGAAGTGAACCATTAGGGATTGTGACTTGGTCTGTCCCGTAGCAACTGTAGAGTTGCATATTTTGTTTGAAGTTATATAATAGCTATGTGTTTTAGAAAGAATTATTATAACTTGGGATGAATGCCATGTTTGGGCTTTTGTGCCAGTACTGTTTGGACCTTCATGGGCATTTTCTTACTATCCTCTCACTATTTTCGATTTGAAATCTACACTCAGTCATGATTATACATGTTATCTGCATTACTCAGTTTTATTACTCTGTTTTGATGCACATAAATGTTGTTTTGGGTTGAGTCCCCTGTTTTACGAAAATGCCCGAGTGACTTGTGAGGTTTATGACTGAGTGAGGCCGAGGGCATGATTTGTGAGGATATTTATGAGATCAGGCTGCACGTCGCATCATGTTTATTATAGGTCGAGGGCCTGAGTGATTGGTACCGTGATTTGGCTCGATATAGCGCTTAGGCTGAAGGAGCCCCTCCGGAGTCTGTACACACCCAAGTGAGCGCAGGTGCCTACTGAGTGCGAGTGCCGAGTGATGAGTGACTGGGAGTCATGAGTGATGGTGAGGTATTCCCGAGGGGCTGTTACGAGTGATTGTGAGGTATGCCCAGGGGGCTGTTTATGAGTGACTGTGAGGCTTGCCCGAGGGGCTGTATATGAGTGATGTTTTGCCCGAGGGGATGTTTATGATTTCATTATTTCACTCTCTTTTTCATTGAGTCTCTATTGAAACTGTTGAATAAATATTTAGATTTGATCTTTCACCGAAACTGGATTTTAAACGACATGATTGGATCAAATACTGATTTGAAAGCATGTTGTATTTACTGATATTTCATGATGTGGACTTTATGTGTTTTTACTGCTCGTCACTACTGCTCAGCCTTTATTTATGGTTGTTACTTTCTGAGTTGGCGTAATCACGTCACTCCATGCACCTTGTGTGCAGATTCATGTGTTTTCTAGACACGGTTGAGGCTGTTGATTATTTCTGATGCAGATTCTTGGAGTTAGTAAGGTAGTTGCATGGCAATCGCAGCCCTTCTTTCCTCCTCCTTCATCTTCCCTTACTTGTACTTGATAAATCCCAAACTATGGTAGTCTTGATGTTTACAGACAGTTGTAGTAGTTGCTCATGACTAGTGACACCCGATGTCGGGCCTATATTTTCACATCTTCTTTTCTTTGAATTTCTTATTTTGGTAGTGATTCGGCTGGCCTAGTACCACGATAGGCGCCATCACGACTTGGTTGTTTCGGTCGTGACAAGTTGGTATTAGAGCCTAGATTACATAGGTCACACGAGTCATGAGCAGGTTTAGTCGAGTCTTGCGGATCGGTACGGAGATGTCTGTACTTATCTTCGAGAGGTTGCGGAGCCCTTGGGAAAAATCTCACATTCTTGAATTCTTGTCGTGCGAATCCATTAATTCATCCTAAAGCGTAACTCTTTGAATTCCTTCCTTGTATTCGAATGCGTACGTGAGCGCTCGGTATCAGCTGTGCATCGATGACTTGTGCTTTCCATGGATGAGGTGCGATGTGTGATTTTAGCTTGTTGATGATGGTCCAGTCTGGAGGACTTGAGGTCGGGTTTTGTCTGTGGCCCCGGTACTGAGATTTCGATTGTGTGAACACGTGCATTTGAGACTTATATGTCCGTTTGTGTCCTCATTTGTGGGATTTTGTGACTGGGTGACTATATGGTGAGTATGATTTGATGGTGAGATGTGTTCAGACAGTTTGAATGTGACAAAAAGAGTTGGCTGGAGATGGAGAAAGAACTATTGGGTGTTTGACTTCTGTCTTGATTTGACGTATGGCCTCGAGTTGTGGGTATATTAAAGGACCTCTCATGTAGTTTAGTGGTGGAGTGAAGTAGATCTTCATGTTGTGTTATGAGTTCTTGGTGATGTCTTTTGGGCTGACCAACGCCCCAACAACGTTCATACATTTGATGAACAGTGTATTCCAGTCGTATCTGGACTCCTTCGTTATTGTATTCATTGATGAAATCCTGGTGTACTCTCGTAGCCAGGAAGAGCATACTCAACATTTGAGGATTTTATTTCAGATATTGAGGGAAGATAAGCTTTATGCAAAGTTCTCCAAGTGTGAGTTTTGGCTTAGTTCAGTAGCATTCTTGGGGCACGTGGTGTCCATTGAGGGTATTCAGTGGATCCGAAGAAGGTAGAGGCGGTGCAGAGTTGGCCTAGACCATCCTCAGCTACAGAGATTAGGAGCTTTCTTGTCTTGGCAGGTTACTACCGTTGCTTTGTGGAAGGATTCTCATCTATTGCTTGCCCTTGACCAAATTGACCCAAAAGGGTGCTCCATTCAGGTGGTCGGATGGGTGTGAGAAGGGCTTTCAAAATCTCAAGACTGCTTTGACCACAACTCCAGTGTTAGTTCTACCATCAGCTTCAGGTTATTATACCGTGTATTGTGATGCCTCGAGGATAGGCATCTGTTGTGTTTTGATGCAAGAGGGTAGGGTGATCACCTACGCCTCATGCCAGTTGAAGGCCCATGAGAAGAATTATCCTGTGCATGATCTTGAGTTAACAACCATTGTTCACGCCTTGAAGATTTGGTGTCCTTATTTGTATGGGATTCATTGTGAGATTTATATTGATCACCAGAGTCTGCAATATCTGTTTAAGTAGAAGGATCTTAATTTGCGTAAGCGGAGATGGTTGGAGCTTCTTAAGGACTATGCTATCACTATTCTATACAATTCGGGGAAGGCCAATGTGGTGGCCGATGCTTTGAGTCGCCGAGCAAAGGGTTTGGGGAGTTTAGCTTATATTCCAGCAGTAGAGAGACCTTTGGCATTGGATGTTCAGGCCTTAACGGGATATCTTGTGAGATTTGATATTTCGGAGCCTAGTCGAGTCGCTTAAGAGAGTTAGCTAGACTGCTACAAGGATGAATGGGGGATTTGCAGACGATTTGAGATATTAGATGGTTTGTGTTATGTAAGATTATGAAGGATTTAGTTGAATCTCACCGCGGAATTACGGCAGTAATGGAGTATGGGCATTGTGAATTATTGTGTCTTGATCATGGCCTTGAGCCAAGTGGGGGAGTCTGTTATCGACGAGTAGATTGCACGATTTTGTGTTGTATTGGTTTCAGTTGGGGTATGTTAGTGGGTCAGTTGTGACTGCATGTGTTGAGAGTGAGGATGACTCGAGTAAGGGAATTTCTGGATACAGGTTGTACTTCTCTCTATGGGTATGTGGGGGTCATGGAATAATTGAGTGGCTAGTTGTAGAGGATGTAGTGTGCGTGGAGTAGAAGATTTCTCGGTTGCTTAGAAGTGTGGATTACTTCCTAGGGTGTTGGTGTGCAAATGGAACACATGTCGTTTGGTATGTTTGATCAGTTTAATTGAGATTAGTGGATGACTCTCGGGAATGATTTTGATGGATTCAAGAATTATATGTAACAATTGGGAAGCTTCAGGATGTGTATTCGGCTAGAAACTGAGATTTATATTAGAAGGCGTGAAGATTTATGATATTTCTATATTGTAGTGGATTTTGCATTTCGGTATCAGAAAAGGGAAATAATAGCTTAAGTTCATAGGAAGTCTCTTCAGAGTAAGTATTTGAGTTGTCGTACTTTCGGGGTGCTTGAGAGAACATTCAACAGCTTATGAGCCTTAGGGCGGTGTGGTTTGTGCTAGGATCTCTCGTGGTCAGTTTTGGCTGAGGATTTTGGTATTATGGCAAGGAGAAGGATTAATTTGAAGGTAATTAAGAAGGAACTCGAAGAAATAGGACAACTTGGGAATAGGTTGGACCGACATGGTAATAAGTAAGATCGGTTCTTTGGGTGTTTTTGATGTGGTAAAGATTCTATGTGCGATTCGTGGCAAGGCTCTTGGGTTTTGGAGACCTACGTAGCCTGGTTGAGTTAGAGGGATCCAGTCCTGATGGGTTGGTTAAGTGTATTGGGTTTCAGATGGTTTTTGATGATCTCTACCATGGTTTGAAATGTATATTTCCTATTGGTGCGTGGGGCATGTGGCGTATTGTAATTTTCTCCAGAATGAAATCAAATGCAAAGTCTTAGCTGATTGAGTATGTAGTTGCTTGTGACTTAGAGTGGATTTTGAGATTTGTCGTATCTTTCATATGGTGGCATAATGGGTGCGATGTGTGGTGTAGCATTGAGATTTGCAGGTGCAAGGTCACGATGCGGTTTTGAGAGGAAGGTCCAAAATTCATAGGCAACACAGACGATCTCAGATGACCAGATAGATGATATTACTTCTAGAATTGGCTTGATGAAGGTGTAAGTTTCAGAAGAGGCATTGTGTCTTGATTTATGGATACTTCATTGGTGTGGCGGCACTCTCCTAGTTGGTCGGCTGTGGACATTCAGATTTTGCCTTGTAACACATACGGATTATAGGGGTATCCCTCATGGTATGATCGTGTATTGGAGAAGTATTAGACATTCAGGCGGCAGAGTTGAGATCGGATATAGTGATTCATGTGCTCTATGGATTTGGAAATTGGGAACTCTAATGAGTAGATGATTTCATAGTTGTGGGCTGTGGAGACATAGCCTGGGTTAGTCAGAGGTTAGTGACCAAGATTTTTACTATTTTATCCTTAAAATATTCCTTTTTAGGACGAAACACCTACATCGATAATCACTGCCTCGTGTATTTTTCAACCTAACTCCCCCCTCTTGAAGTCTACAATTCTCATGGACTATTTACGATAAGTAAATTCTCTGTTCTTTTTCCCCCCTATGTAATTGTGTATTAATCTTTGAACTGTATGTAATAAATGAGGACATATCAAATTTTTGATGTATTGCTTCTAAGTGTCGTGGTGATGAAGACAATGTTTGTTTCTCTTCAAATATTTTATCCTATTTAGGTTTATTTTTTACTGAGAAACCTTTGTCAATCTATTAATTATTATAACTTATGAATTATATGCGTATCATAACATAAATTATATTTATCATAAAAATTATCTTATCTAAGAACAATTGTATTTAAAATAAAATGAAAAATATAATATTTTGTATTTGAATCGATCTGGAATGTAAAATTTTGAAGAAATTACGCCCTTATAAGTGTAAACAGTTTTAAGGTTATTTAAGTCATTTTAACAGAAAAAGAGCTTATCAACACTTTTTTTTTCAAATACTGCAACAATTTATTATCAATTTCAGCACTTGTATCCAAATACGTAACTGCTTATTTATTAAATCAGTTATGCTTTCCAGCTCCTAATGCTTATCAACTACTTTAAATCAGCTAATTCAAACGGGCTCTTAGCCATCAAGTAACAAACACTAAAATCTCTCTAAAATATAGATATTCACTTTAAATACAACTTTATTTATAACAATATTGGAATTGAAGTTGCAGCGTAATATTCGTAAGTTACCGGCATAACTAATAATCTACCAATTAGGAATAGATTCTAATTTTGGGACAATTTCTCATTTATATCTTTTTTTTTGTCTAATTTTAATCTGTTTATTTATTTGAAATTATAAGTTATATCTCAATCTCAAACAAAATTAAATTTTGTAGATTTTTTCGACCACAAAAAAATATTGTGAAATATATGAAATTCCCCCACCTTAACTAGAGTCGTGAATTTTAGCTTTATAAAAATAGACGAAACCTTGCTATAGGTGTTGCCTTTTCAAATGTGTCCTAAACCGGAAATTCCACCCCCCCCCCCATATGCTATATATAAATTCCGTTATCAACTCACGTGACCAAATCCACATCACTGAGCTCCATACTTCCACCTCAGCTCCCGCGAATCCAATCAACACGGTTTCATCCTTACGTGTTCCTCCACGTGTCATCTCCCACATGAATAACAAATTAATTTTTAATACCCAAATCCTAAGCCGTTAAATTCTCAGCCGCCCCATCATTTGATAAAGAGAAGAGGAGAACACTCCAATTTCTTCTCGAAACCGTAGAAGTTATCAAAATCCGACCGGGAAAATGATCAATTTCAGGACGCCGGAGACGAGGACGACGTCGTCTGTAGGTTCGAGTTCGTCGGTCGTGACGGCGGAGAAAGCTTTGTCATTCATCTCGAAAGGATGGCAAGAGGTAAGATCATCAGCTGACGCGGATCTTCAGCTCATTAAAAACCGAGCGAACTCGTTTAAGAATTTAGCGGACCGAGAACTGGAGAATTTCATAAATTCTGCATCGAAATCGCCCTTTCCTGTTTCAACAATTACGGCATCTGCCACTACGACCCCAGCGGAGATCGATTTCGTGAAAAAGCTCCGTCCGAAGCTCTCAGAGATTCGTAGGGCTTATTCCTCGCCGGAATTCAAGTGGCCGACGCAGGGGAAGCTCCGGATTGATTTGTCGGCGATAAAGAATGTCATTGTGGCGGAAGTGGAAGAGGAAGAGGAAGATGAGAGAGAGAAATGGAGGAAGTGGAGGAAAGAGAGGTTTAAGGAAGAAGGGCAATTTGGGGAATTTAATTGGGAGCCGATTAAGGCTTTCAAGACTCGGTTAAGGGAGCTAGAGGTGGATCTAAAGGGCGGGTCGAGTTCGTCGCCGGTGGATATTTTTGAAGGGATAAAGAATAGTGAATTCGTGGTGAAAGTAAAATCAAGCTTGGTAATTTTATTTACTCTTATTATCATGCTTTATTATGGAAACTTATTTATGGTGTTCATTCATGGACTAAAAGCACAATTGCTTGTAGAAAGTGTAATTTTGCTCGTAGTATTTTAGCTTCGACTTACAATCATTGATGAAATGATTTGCTATTTAAAAAACATAGGAATCTTGGATGAGTATAGTCCTCTTCTTCTGTTTTGATTTGTCAAATGATCTGTTGTACTTTTAAATATGGTAGGTGTTTGGTTTTGATGAATGATCTGTTTAGGCTAGCTGTTATGAGCTGCTACTCTGTGACAGTAACAAAGTATTTCAATAACAAGCTATTCGCCTCTTCTCCCTAAACAATAAATCCTAAGAAACCTCTAATTCATCAGAGGAATGGAGTTGAATTTCGTTCTTCAATTTTTTGACACAAGTAATCTTAACATGATTGTATATGTTTTAAGGCGGTGCTAGTATTCACATTTTTAGCTTTGCATTTGAGATTCCATTTGTTCCTCGAGTACTAAAGATGCATTTTTTATCAAGTAAAATAGAGCATTAAAGACCACCCTTCTGTGGTTCTTTTTCCTCAACCCTTCTCTTACTGTACGATTCATTATTATCTGATATGCCTTCTCCAGGTAAAGTTTTAAAAGTATTAATTGGATGGTAGGATCACTTAGTAGGTTAGGTTTTGCAATCCTATCTCCTTTTCAGGATAAGCGCCTCTTCCTCGTTAGGTGGTACTTATGTTTCTTATATGTGTTAGATATTTTCTTGATACTTTATTTCTTTTTCTGAAACTTCCGTTTTTGTGGTGCTAATGGTGGAGTTGGTTTTTCCATAGGTTGTAGCACCTTCATGCTAGTAATTTCTGGAAATTTTCTTGGGTTACAGGATTTAGTCAAATGGTTGGTGGTTTTTTTTTTATATGCAACTTAGTGTTTAATGTTATACATGAGTAGTTTGGGTTGCAATGAGGACAAGCTTGGATTTGTCCAACTTGTTAGGCATGGACAATGGGTTTCCTTATTTTAGATCTTTTAGTTCTTTCCTTCTGTAACTCGATTCCTTTACCATTATGTGTTTTCGTGTTACTTATCAGTTTTGTCTGTTCACATTTATATTAATTGATGATGATCCATGTGATTAATATATTGTTTTTCTGTTTTTCCAATGGGTTTCCAGAAATCAATTTGCAAGGAACCAGAAGAAACAAAGGTTGGTGTCTTATCTTTTAATATTTGATGAGGTTATATTATATATGGTTTTATGCATTTGATTTGGATTGTGCCCATTGGTTAATACTTTGCTTCAAAAGTTGACAAAGGAAGCGAATTGAAGAGACAAGTAGAGAAAATGAATGCATTTCCCATGCCTAGTTTTGTTGTAATCTATGAGGCGATGGGAAATATAGGAAGAAACCACAGGGAGGTGATAACATTTTCTTTTGATGTCTTTTCACGATAAAAAAGAGATCATTTTCCTTTGATAAGCGAGAGGAGGGATCTTTTTCCTTTCACTTTCTCTTATTTTTCACTATTCCAAACAAGAGAAAGCATAAGCATTTCTCTTATTTTTCTCTTCATTTCCTTCTAATATTTTCTCTTCCTATCCTGTAGCCTCTTTTTCCAAATATCTTCACTGTTGCAAATTTTATTGGGAATTGATGAAATGGATATTCTAAACGAACTATTCTTTCTTTTCATGTAAACAATTTGGACTACATGGCAACAACACAAAATGTCTGTTCTTGGATTTTAACCTTTATTAATTCATAAGTTTTTAACTAGGAACTAGTCTCTGAGGGTTAAATTGTTGAAGTTAAACTAGGATGAAATTCATTTCTAGTAGATTGAAAGCAATTAGACTAGAAACATTTTCTTCCTCTTATTTCCATTCTTCATCTATGCAGGGAGTGCCACCACTTGATGTGCCAGAATTGTTAGCATATTTAGTTAGACAGTCGAGCCCATTTTTGGATCAAATCGGAATAAGAAGAGGTAATAGCTCATTTTTCATTTACAAATTAATTGGTGTGATCTTGGATTGTCTTTGTTTTCTATGTTCTGTTTGCAATACTTTTTCTTTGGAATGCTAAATGTTAAATATTTGTTCTGCTTGCTGTACTCAAGCTGAACATATAGTCTACATGAATGCTCTTTATTTTTCTTTTCCTTTTTTGATGCTTAGTCTATTTAATCTGTTGAAGTCTACAAGCATAAACTGAGCTTTGCTTTCTTTTTTATTTTGTTCTAATTGTTAAATTAATTTTAAATGTCTGTCTGTGTGTAGACACTATAAGCCATCTTCTCTGGGTCTTTAAATTGTTTGCAGATATATCAGAAAAGATTGTGGATAGTCTATGCAGCAAAGGACAAAGCAAACTTTTGCTACATTCCTTACCCGAAGAAGGGTCCTCACTGACTGAAGGTGAAATTATGAATGATGAACTAGATTTAAGAATTGCCAGTGTTCTTCAGAGTACTGGTCATTGTTATGAAGGTGGATTTTGGGGAGACTCTACCAATCAGAACCTATCAGGTGATAAAAGGCATGTAGCAATAGTCACAACTGCTAGCCTTCCTTGGATGACAGGAACTGCTGTAAATCCTCTATTCCGAGCGGCTTACTTAGCCAAATCAGAAAAGCAGAATGTTACATTGCTGGTTCCATGGCTATGTAAATCCGACCAAGAGCTAGTTTATCCAAACCAGCTCACTTTTAGTTCTCCTGAAGATCAGGAGCTTTATATACGCAATTGGCTTGAGGAGCGAATTGGTTTCAAGGCAAACTTCAAGATTTCATTTTACCCTGGGAAGGTAATCCCTGATTAACTATCTAAATAAATTATACTATGATAGGCGAAGATGTTGAGATGGATGTGATTATTTGACGCATGTTTTTTTCCTTCCAGTTCTCCAAAGAAAGGCGGAGTATAATGCCAGCTGGAGACACTTCTCAGTTTATCCCTTCAAGAGATGCAGATATTGCAATTTTAGAGGAGCCAGAACATCTCAATTGGTACCACCATGGAAAACGTTGGACTGATAAATTTAACCATGTTGTTGGCATCGTCCACACAAACTATTTGGAATATATCAAGAGGGAAAAGAATGGGGCTCTTCAGGCATTTTTTGTGAAACACGTTAATAATTTGGTCGCTAGAGCATATTGTGACAAGGTATGTTGGTCTATGGACTAAATTTTCCATGGTAAAAAGAGATAAAGAGAAACAGTTGGTACATACATTACGCATTGGAAGATGCTTTAACTCTGCATTTTAAGCACCATGCCCTCTTATAATCTTAAAGCACCCCGCGTGTTGTTTCTTGTTGGTCCTAATTGAGATGTCAATTTTGCTGTTTAGGTTCTTCGCCTTTCTGCTGCTACACAGGATTTACCCAAGTCTTTGGTCTGCAATGTTCATGGTGTCAATCCAAAGTTTCTGAAAATAGGAGAAAAAGCAGCTGCAGATAGACAAAGCGGCCAGCAAGTGTTCTCTAAAGGAGCATATTTCTTAGGCAAAATGGTTTGGGCGAAGGGATACCGGGAGTTGATAGATCTGTTAGCAAACCACAAAACCGACCTTGATGGTTTTAATTTGGATGTATATGGCAATGGGGAAGATGCTCATGAAGTACAGAGTACAGCAAAGAGGTTAAATCTCAATGTCAACTTCATGAAAGGTAGAGACCATGCAGATGATTCTCTTCATGGGTAAGAATCCTTCAGTAGGACTTTTTGCTAATGAAGAATGTAAAAGTAGTTGCAACAAATAGACATTATTTAGTACATCTTTTTCCATTTTGGTGCGATCATCTATAAAGCATCATTAAGGAATTTTAATGGAACTGACAATATTAGCATTCTGTTTCCCTGTGGCACAATGATTAGAATTACTGTTAATTTATCAATGACTTAGATGGTACAGATATTTGTATGATCAGCTATGCGCTAACCTGAAGAGTTATTGAGCACATGTTCTAACCTGATTTTTGTTAAGATGTTGAGTATGGGACAGATATACTCATCCGTCGGATTTCAATTTTACTTGGCCAAATTTTTTCTTCTTTTAGAGGGTTAGATACCTAATGAACAAGGTTAGTTGTATAAAGCCTTTAACTTTTTTCTCCGCATCTCCTATTAATACTGAATGCATTTTTTTTGTTTTGAGGATTTTTCATTGACGTGATACTATTGCTAGATAACGATGTTGAGTGCAGACCACTTGCTGCCTTTTGTTTGATGCTAGTAGTTGATTTTTCCGATTTTCTTGTTCCCTGTTTGATTTGTTACAGTTCAGCTTGTTAATGTACATATTTTCGCTTGCAGTTACAAGGTTTTCATAAATCCTAGTATCAGTGATGTGCTTTGTACTGCCACGGCCGAGGCTCTTGCAATGGGGAAATTTGTAGTGTGTGCTGATCACCCATCAAATGAGTTTTTCCAGGCATTCCCGAATTGCTTGACTTATAGGACACCTGATGACTTTGTGGCAAAAGTTCAAGAGGCAATGTCCAGCGAGCCTCAGCCTCTCACTCTCGAGGAGCAATACAAGCTTTCATGGGAAGCTGCTACCCAGAGATTCATGGAATATTCTGACCTCGATAAGGTTTTGGCTAGTGAAACAAGTCTGGACAGGAGACGTCAGAAGGTCATAGGAAAATCAGTTTCCTTGCCAAACCTAGAAGAGATGGTTGATGGGGGTCTGGCATTTACTCACAATTGTTTTACAGGGAACGAGTTCTTGAGGTTGTGTACTGGCGCAATACCTAGATCTCGGGATTATGACAAGGAGCATTGCAAAGATCTCCATCTCTTGCCTCCTCAGGTAGAAAACCCAATATATGGCTGGTAAATAGATACGTAACTAACATGTATATCATTATTTCTAAAATGTATAATAGGATGTCATGCAAACTGGATGATAATTCTTAGCTCCAATTCTAAAGGTCTAGGTCTTGATGCGTTCTAGCTATTGATGCAGTTAAACCTGCAGGGGCAGTTTATAGGGTCATACTTAAAGTTTGTAACCTGTAATAGTCATACCTCTTCTGTTTCTCTTTAGCTATATGCTTGAGTTTCAGGTAATTGTACTGGAGGTACTCCAGATTTAGAATTAATAGTCAAAATTCGTTTACAAAGTTGGAAAACTTCCAACAGTTGAAGAAACTGCTCACTTGTACTATGCTTGTGCCACTATAATTATATTGTAGTTTCAGTCTTTTAGACTGTAACAGCACGAAAGTGACTCTAAATTACTTGTCACTTTTTGCATAATGTATTGATTATATCTGTAGGCTGCTTTGGCTGAGAATTTGTGGTTCTTTCGTTATATAAGAAAGTGTGTGTAACCCCGCTCAAAGAAACTAAATGAACTCAACTACTGCTAAAAAAAGGCAGTTTGGTGCACAAAATATTCTTAGTTCATGGCTCGAATGTGTGACCTATAACTTAATAGCTACTATCAAAGTCAAATTGCACATTTTGCTACTTGGCAAAGAGTTTGATGCCGCTCCCAGGATTAAATAGTAGAATTTGCACAGGCTATCCACCTATGCAGGTGTTTTTTAAAACGTAGCCAGTTTTTTTAGACATCTAATTAGCTTGAAGAAGGCAAATTTCTTCTCCAAAAAAACACAGAGCACTTGTTTGCCATAAGCCCATAACCAAAACCGGAAAAGAATAAGGATATAAAATCAGGATATTGGTGAAAAAACTAAGGATAGTTCAAACTTTAGACTGCGGGTCTGAAGATCAAGAACAACAATTCAAATAATTCAGACCCTTAGGTGGAAGTCGAAAGTTTCAATCTTCAACTATCTGAAGTTGTAAACTGGTCAAGCTGAACTAGAGTCTACAGACCCGAAGTCAGACTAAAGGTACGAAATTAAGCTTTGGCAATCGGGTCCAAAGTTTGAAACTTGATACGTACTTTAGGTTTGAAGCTTGATTCCAAGATGGCTAACATTTAGATACTTTATAATTTTCAGTATTTCTTTAAATGACGGTCTTCCAAGCCGTTATTTGTGCTTCGTCGGTGTCGGATGAATGGGCCAATATTTATGATTTGAAGGGTTCAATCTTAAGCTACGAGGTATAATACGATCTTTGACATGTGATGAAAAATACTTTCTGAATTACTCCTTCCGTCTCATATTATTCGTCATAATTCTCTTGTACATGTCCCTTAAGAAAAATTAATTAGTATGGGATTTTGATTACTTTACCCTTATTCGTGTCTTAATATTTAATCTTTCTTTATTGGTATTTGAACAAAGTTAGGTATTTGTAATTTTCAAGGATAATTATTACTAAGGGTGCAACAACAACAACATCGCCAAAGAAACTATTTACCAATATTAGCCATTTTAGTCATGCTACCAAAAATAGCCAAAAAAAATTACCAATAATATACAACATTAAAAAAAACATAGGCAAAAAAGAATTTTTTCGTTGGGTATTGTTGTGATACATTGAAAATACATAGATGAAGCAATATACAAAATTTGGCGAAGTTTAAACGCGGGTTATGCTAGTTGGGGTCAAAAGTCATTACCAATAATATAAAATATTTTAAAAAATTAGGGCAATATCAATGAGTATTGCCTGGAATTCGTTGATAACATACATATGAGACAATACGCAAAATTTGAGCAAGGCAGAAGGTAATTTGGACTGGTTTGATATCAAAATTCGTAGTTAAAATCGAGTTTAAAAGATTCTTTTATGACACATGTACAGTCAAATCTTTCTATAACAGCCTCGTTTGTTACGAATATTTTTGGATGTTATAGTGAAATGTTGTTATATAAGGATGTTGTTATAGAGAGGTCTGACTGTATCACACATATACTTCACGCACAAGTATATATGGATATACATGTGATACACATTGATACACAATTGATACACAATGTAATACACATTATTTATTTTCACGTTTATCTTCTACTTCGAATGTTCAATTCAAACCACATCAAAACTCCACCAAATTATCCTAAACTGAGATTAAAATTTCAAACTCCTTAAGATGCTCAATCTATTTTAATAATACCCACTCAATAGAAAGCAAAAACTTGACCTTGTTTTGACTACAAATAGCTAATTGGCTAATATTGGTAACATTTAACTAATATTTTATGAGTTTGTCAATATTTGTCATAAGCTACTTATGTACTAACATAATTGATAGTTTCCCTAGAAAAAATATATATATTTTGAAGATCTTCAGGTAGACTCTAGTTTCTCAAGTGTCAAACATTTAGCATTTACTCACTAATTTACTTAATCAACCCAAGATAGAGATTGACTAGTTTCTGGTGATTGACATATAATTTGAAATATACAAAATTATTAGAGGAGTACTAAGTAATCGTGAAACTTAAGGATCGAATTGTTAAACTGGAAAAGAAACGGAACCAAAATTTTAGGAACGAAAACTCTTATTTTCATATTTTTCATTCTTTACCTAATACTTACTAATTTCTTTCGTCTCGAGTTGTGTTTCCACAATAGGAATGGTGAAGTCGTAAACCTATTCTTCCAAATCTTTGAAAACAAATAAACAATGAGCAAAATAGTATAATTCACATTACGGGAAAGGGATTAAAGTACCCCTGGTAAATGGTTTAGAACCCCCCCCCTCCCCGGTCTATCTATGTGTCTCAAAATGTATGGGACGTCGATTCTATTATCAAAATTTTCTCATTTGTGGCTAAGACTCATTTGAACAGTGGTCGTAGATTCTACAAATACCCTCATTTTGATGAGAAAACTTTATGTGATTTGTGGTAATGGCGGGAAGAAGAGATGCCACCACATGTGACGATGTTAATCAACAACTTGAATACTTCACCGAAGTCCGTAGAAGTTGGAAGAAATTGTCTGAAGAAAAAGTTGGCTAACTTGGAAGAAGTTGTTTATGCTGAAAGACTGAAAATGAAAAATAATGAAAGAGATGGAGGGAATTAATTCAGTAAACTTAGAGAATGCGGGTAGGGTGAAGGATAACTACAAATGATGAAGTGGTTTATTATTTTTTCTTGGGTTATCTTTGTGTTGGTGCTAGTTTTCAAGATGATGTAATTTAATTACGTTATTTGGTTCAAATGTTCTAATTCTGAAGTTTTTTTTATATTTATCAATCTGGGATGTTGTAATTGTTGATGCGTGTAGTGATGCTGCACTTGTAATTGTCCGTTGTTGGTATGAAATGAAATTTTTTGTTGATAGTATAAGTCTCATGCAAATTTTTGCATATAAGGAAAATCATTAAGCTCGACAGAATTATCTCTTATATAAAGATAAGAAGAACACTGACATTAATCGAGTAGCATACATACATTGCTTCAAGATTTAATCCCAACAAAACATTGCTATTAGACAACTAAATGTGTGATCCAAAAATTTGTACCACTGTCACAATATTTACTTATCTAAAAACCTAGAACATGAACAAACACCATGTAGTAAAAAAGTCATGCAAAAAAGAAAGAAAACGTATATTACATTCATCATTACTTGTTACGCTACTCCCCCTTTCCCCTCCCGTTGCCACTTCTACCTTTAAGTTTACCAATCTTTTTCTTTTTCACACCCAATAGTTTAGCTGTTGTCATTGCCTCCTTTTCCTTCCAAGTAGTTCTCTTTGGGGAGTATGTTAGTTTGTTGGTTGTGAGCTACCAGTGTGATCCCCAGGGAATTTTATCTTCCTAGTCCCAGAATTTTGTTAATTCTTATGCTGAAGTCTACTCTTAATGTTAGAGACAACCTTAGGGCTCAACTGGATCAATTTCTACACCAAAGTCTGCTTGAATAAGCCTTCTTTTGGTTTGAATATGCTGACTTGGCTTATGAGTTGTGTGGGTGTATTGACTGGATTGTTGACTTGACATCTGAGTTGTTTGAGTGTATTGACGGGATTGATAACTTGACATCTGAATGTACTGATTGGATTGATGATTGGACATTTGACCTGATTGACTAGCCTGACTTGAATTTCTTGGTCTTGTACTGTAAAACCACGATTAGGGACCATGAAAAATTATGATTCTTGGTCTTTAGTTGTTTGAGTGTGGTCTTGCACATTCTAGGGTTGTATCAGTAAAAAGCATGATATGTTATATGTATCTTGTTATCTTTTGATGATCTAACAAACTTAACGTCAAGAACCAGATAAGGAACCTGATACACATCTGTACACATTCTCAAGCATGTGGAAATAACCAGACTTAAATTGGAGTTGTACACCAGTCCTTCAAAAGTTAAAGAATCAACAAGGGGAACAAATGGACATCAAATCCCCTAGTAATCGTACCAGACAACTCTCCAACACCTGTAAAGTCACTGCCTGCACACGCAACAATATAAGCACAGTGCCACAGTCAACTCCATTGGGAATGATCTTGAATCCAATATTCTTACATCATTCAAGTGATGTCACCAATGTTATATTAACATTAAACCAAAGACAAAACATCACTTGAACACTTAGAGAATTTACTCAAGCACTCTCCACAGTGATTGATCATCTGGCAGCTGATTCTGAAGCGCATCAAGAACAAAGAGCAATACTGCTACAGACCAGTTCCCTATATTGAATTATTACACGTCCTTAGTTGTGTTGTACCTTTGTGAAAGTTCTCAACTTATAATTCCTACTTAGCTTAGTTAGAAGCATTGTGTAGGAAACTCTTTATAAATCATAAACACTTGTGTTTGTGTCTTGACTAAAGTTAGTCGAGTTGTAAAGTCTTTGTAATAGAGTTATTACAAAGTTGCTTGTAATCGGATTGTTACAACTTAGTGAGGAATTAATAGTTTAGTTCCTAGGTTACAATAGGTTGTAATCTAAAGTGTTGCTCAACAGTGAAGTTAAAATCCTACAAGGGTAGGTCGTGGTTTTAATCCCGTGAGCTGGGAATTTTCCACGTAAAAACTCTAAGTGTCATTTACTTACTGCAGTGTGCGTGCGTTCTGTGAAAACTAAAAGAGAACATGATTTTCTATATAGTTTGGTGGACCCTCGAATTCTATCAAAGCAGATAGTAAGTACAAATTATTTACCGAAATTTAAATCAAGAAAGTTAGGTATACCTTATAGGCTAATGGACATCATCTTTTATTATGGTTTGACTTGCCACAAAAAATTACAAGTTATTTGAAGACCCTTCCTAGAAGTTGACCATTCTCCTTACCTTTTCCTAGCCTCATCCTTTTCTCGAACTTTTCACTTTAGGTCTACAAACCATATTTGCTAATGGTGGTGGTTCCATGCCTTGGTTTAGCTCAACTTTACAGAATTTTTCACCTCTAACAGGTTAAAGTTTGTGCTAATACACCAACTGCGAAGCTTGTTTGGAATACCACCAGCGAATCCCAAGTGTTGGGTCCAACTTCTTATAGTTGAATGCCTTGATAGCACGAGCACATAAAATTCCAAATAAGTCTCAAATCCTACATGTGCACCTTTATTGCTCCAGAATAACTGTGTGCATGTCTTCACCTTCACTTATTTTGAAACCCCTATATCCATTGAAATTTTCCTTGCACTTTGAAGCCATCTCTTTGTAATCATTGCACAACTCCATTGCATATGGGCCATATTCAACTCTCCAAATGCTAAATTCATTTGCTCTATCCTTTAGTTGATTCATCATCTTAAATTATCAACAAGTAAACATGAAGTATAGTTAGTCAACAGTAACCATAAAAGGTAGAAAGATTTCACCTTCACTCTTATATCCTCACGCATCTTCACAATTGACTTATGTCTAGCTTCAAGAATCCAAGAGTTGAAAGACTCTGCAAAGTTGTTGTCTGTCATTGAGTTTTTACATTGGGTATTAAAGTAAGCTCTACACTAGATTATTGATTGATATTTCAACAAGTCCCTGACAACATCCTTAGACACTTCACTTAATTGTTTCAAAATATCCTTAAATTATTCCTCATATGTGCTCTGAGAACACCACCACATTAATATTTTCATCTCATCAATCTTCCAATCTCTGCTCCAGTTTGCTTCAGTATGCCTTGCACAATATTTGTGATATTATTGTGGACATACATTCCTTACACCAACTAATAGACCCTACACATGAAGAAACATTACATTAACAAACTAAAAAACATAATCTTGAACAAATAAATTATGAAATTATGGTAACATACCTTCTGCATATCTGACATGAATGTACACCCTTCACCATCTTTCAAGTCCAAAGAAGCCTTCAGGTTCTCCATGAACCACTGCCATGTTTTTTTTATTTCCTTATCCACCAGAGCCCAAGATAGTGGATACACGTGCTTGCAAGAATCTTGAGCAACAACAACTAACAACATCCTTTGCATTTGCCTTTTAAAAAGGTTCCATCCAGACCAATAAAATGTCTCAAACCTGCTTTTAATCCACTCTTGAGGGCCTGGAAGCAGACATACATCCTTAAAAATCTTCTCTTACGATAACTAGGGATTTTTACCTACTATTTACTCTCGTTTGCTTATGTTTTGAGGCAAAATTACACTAAGGTACTCTCGAAAATTAATGCAAGGTGCTTAAATTGCAGGTTTTGAGTAAAATTGAAGAGAATGACTAAAGATAACTCAAACATGAGCCAAACTTGCACAGCCCAGGAACCCAGCAAAAGCGCTGACAACGCCAATATTTTGCTGCAGCGGAAGACATTCCGCTGTAGCGTAATTCTGATTGCGGCCGCGGATTGAAGTTCAGAGAGATGTGATTTGGGCCCTTTGGAACCGCTGACCGCGCCAAGATTTCGCTGCCGCACTTTCTTCTTCGCTGGAGCGCTCATTAATCCGCTGGGCGCGGAATATAAACTTCAGAGAGTTGGCAAAAGAGGTCTTTCACAATAGAGCCGTCAACAATGAAATTCCGCTGTCGCGCTTTCCAATTCCGTTGGGGCGTTCAAGATTCCGCTGGGAGTGAACTAGAGGTTCAGAGAAATGCCAGATCTAGAAGCGCGGTCCGCGCTTATAATTCCGCGGCCGCAGAATCCACTCCGCTGAGGCGCTCAGTTTTTCGCTGACAGTGAAATCTTCGTAGTGGCAATTTTGTCCAGTATTTTCAGCTATGTATAAATACTTCTTTTTCCCATTTTTAGATCATGAGATATTGTAAGGAGCTTGTGAATAGTGTCTTTTTACCTTTTTGAGTAATTTTAGCATAGATTCTTCTCTTAATCTTAGATTTTATCCTTGTAATCAATATCTATGGATTCAATTACATCTTCTATTTGATTTCTTCCATGAATATGAGTAGCTACACGCATAAGATAGGGTTGTGACCCAACTCTAGTGTGGGTATCTAATGGGTCTTGAATTTTAGGGTCTACTTGTGATTGGGTCTTTGATATTTAGTCTGTTTCATGCTGAATTCATTGAATTAGTGGTTGCAAACACTGATTCGTGCCTTCTTGACTAGGGTTACTCTTGAGAAAGATGACCCAAGTCTAGGTAGAATAGGCTAACAAGGAATTGAGGTGAATTCAAGAGATCCCCAATTAAAGGGTAGAAACTAGAGATAGTAATACCTGACTTGAGCCATTTCATTTGCTTTGGTGAAACACCCAATTAGGCTTGAGGAAGCCAATTCGGGCAAAGTCACCCAAACTACCGAGAGGTGTTGGGTGAGTAATTTAGTGTGAGGTTATATCATGTGCCCATGATCCATAAGTTTATACTAGATTTTAGATCCCGTTAGATACTCGCCTAGAGGTAAGTTGCATCCCTAGTGCCTTTAAATACTTGATAAATCCCACAAAAATATTGTAGCTAGTTTGATAATAGAAATCTTAAGTATTAAACTTAATATAGAAAAAAAACATCCATGTTTAGAAGAGTATTTAAGAACAATTCACACATCTAAATCGGATAGACACTCGACTCCAATTATATAACTCCCTGTGGATTTCGATGCCGATCCTATCGGGTAAAAGCTACATCGACCTTGCCTTGCCATTCTATAGTGGTATAGGTGGGCCTCGATCACTTTTTGGCGCTGTTGCGCCGGGGATTTAAAACGGTGTTGACTATCTATTTGATTAGTTGTGTAGATTGTTTTTCTTTCCTTCTATTTTATTAATTTGTGTGTTTCAATTGCTGCAGGTACACATAGCTGATCCTCTGGGCAACGTTATACCGGGGGGAGGAGGTAGATGATAACGGGGAAGATGAGGTGCATCTAGTACCTCAAGCTCAAAGACGTGGTCTCCGGGCTAATGTCAATGATAATATTCCATACCCTACCTCACCTCCTCCAAGAGTATCTCATCGGGTGCTTCCGAACGAGGGATATTCCAGTGCAATTGTCCTATCCAGAATCCGTACGGGCAATTTTCATATCACTAATGTCATGTTGGCACTTCTAGAGCAGCGAGGATAGTTCACGGGTGCTCCCCATCAGAATGCCTACAAACACTTAAAAGGATTTGTGGATACCTGTTGGGGGAGCAAGCAAACCAATGTATCAGAGGATGCCTTGAGGATCAGATTATTTCCTTTCTCTCTTCGAGGGAAATCACTAGATTGGTTGAACGACTCCCCAATCATTCTATCTCTACATGGGATGAGTTGGCAAATAAGTTCATTGTCAAGTTTTTATCTCCCAGACACATGAAAACTTTGAGAGATGAGATATTGACATTCAAGAAGTAACCAAATGAGCCCCTTCATGAGATTTGGGAGCGCTACAGAACAATGGTCAAAGAATGCCCCAACAATGATATGACCGAGGCTATGATACAACAAACATTCTACCGGGGCATTAATACTACCAATCAGTGGGTGGTCAACCAATTAGGTGGGGATAATTTCATGAAGCTATCTTATAATGAAGCCTGTGATATTCGGGATGAAATGGATGACACTTCGTCACCATGGAAAACTTGGGCTAATGTGCCCCAAGGTGACCCAAGTGTGATAAATCTGCATAAAGAACTCCAAGACCATGAACAAGCCATTACAGAGCTAACAACTACCATGAATCAACTTGCTAAGGTGAAACTTCAACAAATCCAAGGGCCAAAGCAAGTGCATGCTATGGAAGGGGTCAATCTTTTGGTCAACAAGCAAAGAAAATGTGGCAGTCAAATGCAAAGCAACAATGATCAAAGTGAGAAAGGTGTGAGTGGATACAACAATAATGATTCCTATGATGAGAAAAATGAGGATGTGATGTATGCAAATAATTTCCAAGGGAAAAGGACCAATTCTTCTAACCAACAATGGAGATCTCAAGGGAACAACCAAAATTGAAACAATTAAGGGCAAGGAAATTGGAATAACAATAACAAATCTAGCAACTGGGGGAACAACAATCAACAATCGAGAGGCAACAACAACAATTGGAATGAGAACAATAATAGCAATTGGGGTGGAAACGATAATCGAGGGTCGGGCTTTCAAAGGCCTCTGATGTACCAAAAACCTAACAATCCACCCCCTATCAATACCAAGGTCAAAGTTCATCAAGCAATGATATGGTCCGGATCGAGCATATGTTTAAACAAATGATGGAGCGGAATACGGATTCAGATACTCAAATTGCCTCCCACACTACCTCCATACGCAATCTTTAGGTCCAAATGGGACAAATATCCCAAGATTTGAACACTCTCCCTAAGGGTGCACTACCTAGTGACACAGTGGTGAATCCAAAGGGTGGGAACAACAACAACAACAGCAACACCAGACATGCAATGGCGGTGACCACAAGGAGTGGTCGAGGTGATGAGGCTAGTTCTTCCAAGCAAAAGAGGGTTGTTAGTGATGATGATTATATGAAACAATATAAGGTTACTATTGAGGTTGAACATGTGATTGAAGATCCAATAAATGGTGAAGTGAGGATTGACATCAATGATAATGAGGGGGAAACACAAAATGACGTGAACCCGTCTAGGGAACACGTACTTGACATACCCGAGCCGGTTGAGCCAAAAGACAAGGCTCCATTGCCTAGGACTCCTCCTCCCTATCCTCAAAGATTGTCTAAGCATAAGAATGAGAATCAGTTCAAGAAGCTCATAGAAATGATGAAGAGTTTGTCTATCAACGTACCATTAGTTGAGGCTCTTGAACAAATGCCCGGGTACACCAAGTTTATGAAAGACTTGGTGAAAAAGAAGATATCCATGGAGTGTGAGACAATTAAGATGTCCCACCAAGTGATTGCAATTGTGCACTCAATGGCACCCAAGCTAGAGGATCCCGGAGCATTCAATATCCCTTGCACCATTGGTAGTGCAGACTTTGCCAAGGCACTATGTGATTTGAGTGCTACTATCAATTTGATGCCTTATTCTGTCTTTGAAACCTTGGGAATTGGCCAACCGAGAGCAACTTCGATGCGGCTTCAAATGGATGATAGAACTATGAAGCGACCCTTGGGTATCATTGACAATGTTTTGGTGCGGGTCGACAAATTCATCTTGCCAACGGATTTTGTGATATTAGATTGTGAGGTCGGCTATGAGGTGCCAATTATCTTGGAAAGACCTTTCCTAGCAACGGGGAAGGCCTTGGTATATGTGGAGGCCAGTGAGCTCACCTTTCGGGTGGGCGATGAAAAGGTTGTTTTCCACATATGCAAATCAATGCGGAAACCAAATAGTATGGAGGTGTGTTATTTTTTGGATCTAGTTGCCAAGGTGATAGTTGATGATACAAGCTCAATGATCAACATGGAAGATCCCATAAAGGCGGTCTTATTGAACCATGAGGATATTGTGACGGATGGCTTGGTGGAGTGTACTGATGCATTGCAAGGCATGGGTTCTTATTCTTATGGACCCCGCAAGCTATCTTTGGATTTGGAAAACTAGAAGACTCCACCGACAAAGCCCTCAATCGAGGAGCTACCAACCTTGGAGTTGAAGCCTCTTCCACCACATCTCAGGTATGATTTTTAGGCCGTGCTTGTATTTTTCATGTTATACTATCTTCTTGCTTAAACCAATTGCAGATAGATTCTACACTTAAAGTGCTCTAAAGGAGAAATAAGGCAATAGGTTGGACTCTAGCCAATATTCGGGGCATAAGCCCCGCCTTCTGCATGCACAAAATAATTCTTGAAAATGATGCAAAACCTTCCGTAAAACATCAACGGAGGTTGAACGAGGCAATGTAGGAGGTGTTAAAAAAAGGAGATAATCAAGTGGCTCGATGCTGGAGTTATTTATCCAATCTCTGACAGTGCTTGGACTTCACCAGTTCAGTGTGTTCCGAAAAAGGGTGGCATGGAAATGGTGCAGAATGAAAAGAACGAGTTGATGCCCACTCAAACCATGATTGGCTGGAGGGTTTGTATGGATTATATGAAGCTAAACAAGGTGACCCGATATGATCACTTTCCTTTGCTATTTTTGGACAATATGCTTGATAGACTTGCTGGGCGGGCCTCTTATTGTTTCTTGGATGTGAATTCAGGCTAAAATCAGATACTTATAGTCCAGATGATCAGGAGAAAACAACCTTCACCTGTCCCTACGGAACATTTGCTTTTTCAAGGATGTTATTCGGTTTGTGTAATGCACCCGCCACATTCCAGCAGTGCATGATGGCAATTTTCATGGATATGGTGGAGAACTTCTTGGAAGTCTTCATTGACGACTTCAGTGTGTTCGGGGACTCATTTGATAAGTATTTTCTAAATCTTGATAAAGTTCTCGCCCGGTGTGAAGAAACCAACCTTGTGTTGAATTGGGAGAAATGCCATTTCATGGCCGAGGAGGGAATTGTCCTCGACCATAAAATCTCAAAATATGGCATTGAAGTGGATAAAGCCAAGATAGAAGTTATCTCC
This sequence comes from Nicotiana undulata, assembly GCA_005239495.1. Taxonomy (NCBI): domain Eukaryota; kingdom Viridiplantae; phylum Streptophyta; class Magnoliopsida; order Solanales; family Solanaceae; genus Nicotiana; species Nicotiana undulata. The sequence continues at coordinate 126,033 of ML248157.1, forward strand.
AAGTTGCCTCCTTCGACTTCCGTCAAGGGAGTCCGAAGTTTACTTGGGCATGCAGGATTTTACCGGTGATTCATTAAAGATTTTTCCAAAGTGGTAAATCCCCTATGCAAGCTATTAGAGAAGGACGCCAAATTTGAGTTCAATGAGGAATGTATGAAAGCCTTTGAATTGTTGAAGAACAAGTTAACTACCACTCCAATAATCACCGCACCTAATTGGAGCTCTCCCTTCGAGCTCATGTGTGACTCAAGTGACGTGGCGGTGGGAGCAGTCTTGGGCCAGCGGGTGAACACAATTTTTCATCTTGTATATTATGCAAGCAAAACCATGAATGACGCCCAAGTTAACTACACCGTCATAGAAAAGGAATTTTTGGCTATTGTATTTGCTATGGAAAATTTTAGACCCTACCTCATGGGCGCCAAGGTGATTGTGTACACGGATCACGCGACGCTCTGGTACTTAATGACGAAGAAGGATTCAAAATCTAGGCTTATGAGGTGGGTCTTGTTGCTCGAGGAATTTGATCTAGAAATTATTGATAGAAAGGGGAGCGAAAATCAAGTTGCCGATCATTTATCCCGGTTGGAGGAGCAAGGAAGTCCAAAACATGGCCTTGAGATCAATGATGCCTTTTCGGACGAGCAGCTCCTTTTGGTCTCCATGCATGACATGCCTTGGTTTGCGGACATCGCCAACTTTCTTGTTACCAGTGTTATCCTGTGTGAGCTCTCTTCTAACCAAAGGAAGAAGCTTAGATGGGACAACTTGGATTACTATTGGGATGAGCTGTACTTGTTCAAAATTTGCAATGATGGAGTCATTCGCCGGTGTGTCCCCGACGAAGAACAAATGACCGTTCTTGATTCTTGCCATTCCTCGTCGTATGATGGTCATCATGGTGGGGAAAGGACACCTTCTAAATTTCTAAGTTGTGGGTTTTATTGGCCAACTTTATACAAAGATGCAAGCGAATTGGTGAAGAGGTGTGACGAATGTCAAATAGTGGGTGGCATATCAAAGAAGGATGAAATGCCCCTCACAACGATCTTTGAGGTTGATATATTTGATGTGTGGGGCATAGACTTCATGGGCCCTTTTGTCAACTCGTGTGGTAATAACTACATTCTCGTGGCGTTGGATTATGTCTCAAAATGGGTCGAGGCCATGGCTTTGCCCAATAATGAATCCCAGAGTGTAGTTGATTTTCTCAAGAAGAACATTTTCACACGATTTGCGGCACCTTGGCTATCATAAGTGACGGGGGATCTCATTTTGTAATCGGGCTTTTGTTACTTTGCTTGCCAAGTATGGGGTAAATCAAAAAATGTCCACTCCTTACCATTCTCAAGCTAGTGGGCAAGTTGAAGTCTCAAATCGGGAAATCAAGAACATTTTGTCCAAGTCCGTGAATGAAAATAGGATCGATTGGTCAAGAAAGCTTGACGACGTACTTTGGGCGTATAGGACTGCCTTCAAGACCCCGATCGGTATGTCCCCGTACCGGTTGGTGTATGGTAAAGCATGCCACCTACCGGTCGAGCTGGAGCACAAGGCACTATGGGCTTTGAAGAAGTTGAATTTGGATTGGTACACTACTGCAAATCTTCGTGTTGATCATCTCAATGAGCTTGACGAGTTTTAATTTCATGCCTATGCGAACTCTTCTCTGTATAAGGATAAAATGAAGTATTTTCATGACAAGTATGCTAAGAACCGTGAATTCAAAGTGGGCGACTTGGTGTTACTCTTCAACTCACGGCTTCGTCTCTTTCCGGGCAAGCTCAAATCAAAGTGGAGTGGTCCATTCGAGGTGATGTTGGTCATACCTTTTGGTTCCCTTGATTTAAAAAACAAAAACGGTGAAATTTTTCGTGTGAATGGGCATCGGGTCAAGCACTACTTGGGGAAATTTGAGGATAGCCACGTGGTGGCTTTGTTGAAATTCAGTTGATCATGGTAACTTGCGTCGTGCCGCGACTTAAATCGGGTGCTTCTTGGGAGGCAACCCAAGTGTTTTTTCTTTCTTTTTGTTTCTTCTTCTTAGATAAGATTTTCTTGAACTAACCTGTTTGTGATTTTTGTAGGACATGGTTGATGCATTGCAGGGTGAAAATTCTGGAAAATGAGCTAAGTGTGCACAAAACTGCTGCTGTGGCCAAAATTCCGCGGTCAACGGTTTCAATTGCGCTGGAGCGGAATGCTCTCGCAGACGCGGACTGGAGGAACCTAAAAATCGGAATCTGTGAAGTTGAGTCCGCTGCAGCGTCAAGAATTCCACTGACAACGGTCCTCTTCCACTGCAGCGGTCAAAATTTCGCTGACAACGGAAATGTTCAAAGTTCAGCTCGTCAAAAAGGGAAAATGCGCGGTCAACGGTAAAATTCCGCTGTCGCGCTCGGTAAGTCGGTGAGGGCCCCATTTTCAAGTATAAATACAGGGGGACCCCCTTCTTTTACCCTTTTCACACATTTTCATCCTAGAGCCATTTTTACTGTTCATAACCCTTCCACTGTGCTTCAATACTATAACAAGTTAGCATCCTACATAGAATCCATCAGTGTGGAAGTACTGCTTTGTCTCTGAAGCAGCCTACCACAAGTTCAGAGAGTGGTGGCCCTAGAGGTCACTTGTTCCGGAGAGGCCATTCATTGAGAGGGACCTTCTACCCCGCAACCCGAATGCCAAGAGTTAGTTCGACGAAAGGGTGGGGTGGAAATTCTTCACCAGCGGGGTTCAAGAGGCCAATGAATATGTGGTAAAAGAGTTTTACACCAATGTTGCCCACATAAAAAAAGCCACATACTTGACCCAAGTTCGGAACAAAAAAATCCTTTTCAATGGTGATGCACTCAATGAGTATGCTTGTTTCAAGAATGAGGATGAGACCCAATACTTAGAGAAAGTGAATTTGGATGATTTAGCTCGTTCGTGGCTAGCCTCGATTATTTCTATTCCAGGGACGACTCCGGCATGGTTAACACCAGGGGCTACTATTTTTAGAAACACACTGAGCTTTGAGGCTAAAGGCTGGGCGACATTTGTGTGTAGCCGGATAGATCCCATTTTGAACGATAGTGACATGCCCCTCTCTTGGCTCTTATTATGGGGGAAATTATGGCTGGCTTCCCGATCAACGTCGGGAACATCATGGCGAGGGTTATTAACAAAACAATACAGAAGAATGAGAGCTCATATCCCTTCCCGAACTTCCTCACTATGTACTTTCAGGACATGGGAGTTGAGGGAAGGGACTTTGATGTTACGGTAAGACGAAAGTTTCCATTCTCCTGGTATAGCTTGAAAGGCCCAGACAACCCCAAGGACAAGACCAAAGCCACCACTTCCACTGCTGCCGGGGCTTCTACTACTGCTGAGGGGTCCACTGCTGCTGCCATCCCGGAGCTTCCCTCTGGTCCCTCTATTACCATTCCAGTATCAGTGCCCACCTCTTCCACATACCCTCAGGCTGATCTGAGGGTGTCTCAGACATTGGCTGGTATCAACAACTAGCTGAAGGTAGCATCTTCGAAGCTGACAGTTCTATCCACTGCCGTTGCAGTCCAGTCAGCTCCAACACAGATTCAGTTTCCTCCAACATTGGAGGAGACCTTGATGAGCCTGGTTGATAACCAGAAGAAGATATTGGAGACCCTGGACACATATGGGAAGGAAATCCACTTTTTGGGGAAAGCTATGAAGAAAATGAAGAAGAGTCAGGACGAGCTGAAGAAGAGTCAGGTGGAGATGAAGAAGACTCAGGATGAGCTGAAGAAGGAGGTAGCCAAGCTCACAACAACAAGGGACATCCCCCTTGATCTATTGATAGGAGAGCCTGCCCCTGTAGATCAGGAAGCACAGGTTCCAGAGCAAGAGTTTTCCCCACCCCTAGTGCGGAGAGGAGTCATCCCACAGAATGATGACTTGGAGATCCAGCTCGAGGATCCAGCGGGAGAGGCCTCTTCCCAGCCACAGGACCCTGCTCTGGTGACTTCCATTGTTCCCTCCACAGCTGATCCGACCCCCATGTAGATAGAGGCACCCTAGGGAGTTCTCTCTTACTCTCTCACCCTTTCCCTATTCCTTATTTTTGCATTTAGCATTGAGGACAATGCTAATCTTTATTGGAGGGGGTGGCCTCTATTGGTGATTTGGTGATTCAGACAGTTATACATATTTTGGTTTGTAATAACTTCTAATATTGCTTTTTTCCATTATTTGCATTTCCGTACTTTTGGTTTGTTTTATCTTTGGTATGTATATATAAAGTTTCCTTTCTCATGTATATATTCATTCCCCTTTAAATGTATATTCTTCTAAATCCCCTATTGTACATATTCATTTTTACTTTCCGTATTTTTACTTTATACTTCTTTATTATTTTCCTCTATAGTTTAACTTCTTATTTCTTTTAGTAGCTTCTTTCTGAACTTATAGCTTCTTCTTTACTTTTTAGCTATCAATAAGCCCTTGGTTTTCTTAAGGTCACGGTTCTTTCCAAGGTGGAAATTGTGTGAACAGGGTATCTCTTCCCTACGACGGACAGTGTGACAACCTTCTTAAGGGATTGAGCCCGTTTTTCGTTTTTGTTTTTTGTTTTCCCTTTATTTGGTAGTAAGGAATAAATGTGACTCGAGTAAGCTTCACTTGGCACCAGCATACTTACCTTTGAACTCATGGTTAGAGACAAAGTGTGGACAATTCTAGATCTAGTTGTGACCCTCAGAGTCTTGAGTTGACTAAAACTGTCGTCAAGTGGTGTTTATAGCCATATGTGAGTCTTCAATTTAAACCGAGGTTGTTGTGGGACTTCGACTCTATGCTCTTTAACGATCCTGTGGCTTGAGAGGTGAGGTTTGAATTGCATATCCCGAGTGCTGTGTGATAACTAGTGATTTGTACTACTATTTATTCCCCTTTTCTTAGGTTTTTGAGGCAACAATTGGTCTAATTAAACCCACATTTTGATGCAAATGGTTTGAATTAAAGGAACTGAGTGGATATGTAAATTTAGATCCAAAAGACCTAAAAAAGAAGCAGAACTTGCAAAATTCCAGGACCCATCCAAACCGCTGCAACACCCATTTTACCGCTGCAGCGTTTCTCAGAGAGATGGTTTTCAAGGCCATCCAAAGTGCTGTACGCGCCACCTTTTTGTTGCAGCGGTCCATTTAACGCTGCATCGCTCAATTATCTGCTGGACACGGTTGGAAAACTTCATAGAATGGGCAAAAATGGGACTTCATAATTCCGCGGTCAGCAGTATTATTCCGCTGCCGCGCTCCAACCACTGTTGAAGCGCTTCAGTATTCCGCTGGGCGCAAAGTTGAAGAATCAGAGAAACTGGAAAGTGCAAAATCGCTGCAGCGGTCAGTAATCCGCTGCAGCGGAAGCCTCTTCGCCCCAGCGCTCAGAATTACGCTGGGAGCGGATTCTCCGTAGGGGCATTTTTGTCTAGTATTTTCAGCCATGTATAAATAGATCTTTTCTTCATTTTCTAGGTTATCAGCCATTTGGAGAACACGTGAATAGTACTTTTTAGCCATTTTGAGTTATTTCAGCATAGTTTTAACATTAGTTCTTCAACTAGTACCTTGTAAATCACAATTTTGAGCTTAAATCCATCTTCTACTTGTGTTTCTTCTTCATTCATGAGTAGCTAGACCCATTATCTAGGGTTGTTACCCAACCCTAGAATGGGTACTTAATGGGTTTTACATTTTAGATTGATTATGTGTGTGGGTGTTTGGTATTCAACTTAATTTGTGCATAAATCTCAGATTTAGTGGTTGCAAACACTATGTCAAGCCTTTATGACTAGGGTCACTCTTGAGAAAAATGACCCAAGTCTAGGTAATTAAGCTAACAAAATATTGGGGTAAGCTCAAGAGGTTGATAGCCTCAGTAAAAGAGTGGATGCTAGAGATAGCTACACCCGATTTGAGCCGATTCGTGCGGTTCTTGGAAACACCCAATTGTGCTTGAGAAAGCAAATTTTGGGTAAAGTCACCCAATTTACCGAGAGGTAGTGGGTGAGTACCTTAGCATGAGGTTATACCATAAATCCCCATTTCACAATCTCATTCTAGATTTTAAGCCCGTTAATTGCTCACCTAGGTGGAAGTCACAACCTTAGTCCCTTTTATCAACTGAGAAAACCTTCAAAATGATTTTAGTTAGCTAGTTCGTAATTTCAATTAGGCTAAAACCATAGTATAATTGCAAACCCTTTTTATGAGAAGTGCAATTAAGAACACAACACGCTACTAGATCACTTAGACACTTGACTCCAACATATATAGTTCCCTGTGGATATCGATCCCGACCCTTCGGGTAAAAGCTGCATTGACCCCCGTACTTGTTACTCTTTAGTGGTATAGGCAGGAGTCGATCACTTTTTGGCACCGCTGCCGGGGAGCTTTTACGGTGTTGATTATCTACGTGAATAGTGGTGTAGTGTGTTTTTCCTTCCTTCTTTTGTTAACGTGTGTGTTGAATCAATTTAGGTACTAATGGTGGATCCTTTGGGTAATATTATCCCGGGGGAGGAGGTGTTTGACAATGGAGAAGATGATCTAAATCAAGTACCACCCCCAAGACAGGGCCGGCATGCCAATCTTAATGGGGATATTCCAGACCCTCCCCCGCATCCACCTCCCAGAGCTGCCCCTCGGGTGCTACCAAACGAGGGGTACGTGAGTGCTATTGTCCCACCTAGAATCCAGGCGGGGAGCTTCCAAATCACAAATGTGATACTGACACTCTTGGAGCAGCGCGGGTACTTCACAAGAGCTCCACACTAGAATGCTTACAAGCATTTAAAGGGGTTCGTTGATACCTGCTGGGGGAGAAAGCAAACAAACGTCTCAGAGGATGCATTAAGGATTAGGCTATTCCCTTCTCTCTCCGAGGGAAAGCATTAGACTGGCTGGAGCGACTTCCTAACCATTCCATATCCACATGGGATGAGCTAGCAGACAAGTTCATTGCAGAATTCTTCTCCCCTAGTCACATGGAAGCGCTTAGAGATTAAATATTGGCTTTCAAGCAAGAGCCAAATGAGCCTCTTCATGATATTTGGGAGCGCTACAGGACCATGGTAAATGAGTGTCCAAATAATGACATGGCTGAGACCATGATACAACAGACATTCTACCGAGGCATAAATACCACCAATCAGTGTGTGGTCAATCAATTGGCTGGGGGCAACTTCATGAAGCTACCCTACAATGAGGCATGTGAGGTATTAGATGAAATGGTTGCAAATTGAGGTTTCCGCTGCAGCGGACTAAAAATCCGTTGACAGCGGTACTGTGCATCGCTGTAGCGCTCATTAAATCGCGGTCAGCGGTTCCCAGTTTCAGAGAGTTAACTCTCAAAAGTCCCAACTTTCCGTTGCAGCGGCCAAATTTCAGCTGTCAGCTGTGACCAAACGTTGCAGCAGACCATTTTTTCGCGGACCGCGCTTCATAGATTCAGAAAGGGGTAGTCTGAGTCCCCTGACTTCTGCTGCAACAGTTCTTTTCCGCTGACAGCGGTTTGTTCCTGAACACACAGTTTCACTCTCTATTTCTGTAATTCTATCTCGTGCTTAGATACAATGTATTGACATTGTGTGTTACATGTTGCAGAGCATGGTGCGATCTATAGGTGGACCGGAAAAGCAACCCGGGAGGGGTGACCCTTCAAGGGCTCGAGGCAAGGGCAAGCAACAAAACCCACCGGGCCCGACAAAAGCAGTTGGAAAATCACAAAAGAGAAAAAGAACAAGCCCCTCTGAGTCGGAGTCCAATGAATACTTGCCCTCCCGGGAAGCTTCGGAGGGTCAGAACGGGGCAGCTCTAGCAACTGCACTATCAAAGTCTAGGAGACTCATCAACGAGACCACTAGCTCGGAGTCTTCTGAAGATCTCTCAAGTCATTCAACCACACATCCTGAGGGAACAACTGCACCAACCCAGTCATCAACTCATTCAGCAGCCCCTCCTTCCATCCCTCGAGAGTTCAGACGAGGGACCTGACGATGGGAGGGGTGAAGACACCTTAGCACAGGCTGCTGGGTTGCAAAGGACCAGAAACCCCGCAGCATGGGAGGACCGGTTTGTTTCTGAATCGTCCTACCATCAGTTCAGAGAAATGTGGCCTGGAGATCTCTTATCCCGGAGCGCCCCTTCATCATCAAGGACCTCCTACCCCTCAATCCCAATGTGAAAAAGCAGTTCTTAGAAAGGGAGGGGTGTGACTTTTTCAATACCCGGGTGGTTGATGAAAATGAGTTTGTGGTGAAGGAGTTCTACACCAATGTGGCATTCACCAAAAAGGGCACTTACCTCACCAAAGTTCGTAACCTGAAAATCCTATACAATGGAAGTGCTTTTAATGACTATGCGGGTTTCAGGAAGAATGATGAGACTCGGTATTTGGAGAAGGTTAATCAGAAAGATTTGGCTCGCCCGTGGTTAGCTTCCGTCATTGCTGCTCCAGGGACTACACAGGATTGGTTGGTTGCAGGCACCCTCATCAAGAGGAATACTCTGAGTTTTGAGGCCCGAGGATGGGCCATATTTGTATGCAACAGGATATACCCCATACTCCATGATAGTGATACACCCCTCTCTAGGGCGGTGATAATAGGAGCTATTATGGACAACATCCCGATCAACATCGGGAACATCATGTGCAGAGTGATAGAGCGGGTGGTGAAGAAGAATGAGTCCTCCTATCCTTTCCCCCATTTCCTGACTATGTACTTTCGAGACAACGAGATTGAGAGGAGGGATTTTGACACCTTTATGAAGCCCCAGAAAGCTTTATTTTGGTATCATTTGAAGGGGCCATACAACCCCAAGAAAAGAGGGAAATCCTACACCTCTGCAGCCCCTGGTACTTCCACAACCATGGAGCCTTCCACTGTTGCTGAAGGCTCTGTTCCTTCTGAGGTCCCCACTGCTGCTGCTGTCACTGATCCTCCATCAGACCCTGCTGTACCCATCCCAGTCTTGGTACCATCATCATCCACCTATCCTCAGACAGTTCTGAAGTTGTCCTAGACTCTAGTTGGTATCACCAACTGGCTGCAGGTAGCTTCATCTAGACTTTCTGATCTTTCAGCTACAGTTGCAGCTCAGTCAGCTCCGGCGACCATTGCATTGCCTCCGTCTCTAGAGGACACATTGAGGAGCGTGGTGAACAACCAGAAGAAAATTTTGGAGACAATGGAGAAACAATAAAAGGAGATTAATTATTTGGGAAAATATGTGAAGAAAATGAAGAAGGCCCAGGATGCTTCAAACAAGGTGCAGAAGAAGATGCATGAAACTCAGGAAGCTTTGGTGAAGGAGATGGACAAGGTTGCTGTTGCGGGGGACATCCCCCTTGATCTATTGCTAGGAGAGTCCGGACCCACTGACTCGGCTGTGGATGAGGCAGACCTTCCATCAGCTCCAGTTCGTAGAGGTTCCATTCCCCAGACGGAGGACATGGAGATTCAGCTAGAGGAGCCCAAGGGCCAGACTTCCACACAGGCACATGATCCTTCTATCACCACTGGCACAACACCTTCTTCATTTTCCCCTATTGACCCTTCTCCTATGCAGCCTGAGGCCCCTTAGGGAGTTCCTTCTTACTGTCTCTCTCTCTCACCCATATCCCCTGTGTTATATTTTGGTTTGATAGCATTGAGGGCAATGCTACTTCTTATTGGAGGGGGTGGCCTCTACTGGTTGGTTGTTCAAACAATTTGATTGATTTTTGGGTTGTAATAACTGTTGATACTCTTTTCTTTATTTTTCTTATTTACATTTACGTACTTTTCGTTTTGGTATGTATATATTCAGATCATCCTCCTTATCATATGTATATATTCATCCCCTATTGTAAATAATCATTTTGTTTTTCGTATTTTCTACTTTATAACTTCTTTAGCTTTTTCCATTTGTAGTCTAACTTCTTATTTTATTTAGTAGCTTCTTTTTAATAGGCAACTTCTTCTTTTCCTTTTTGCGCTGTCAATAAGCCCCTAGTTTTCTTAAGGCCATGGTTCTTTCCAGGGGTGGAAATTGTGCGAACCGGGTGTCTCTTCCCTACGACAGACGGTGTGACGACCTTCTTAAGGGACTGAGTCAGTTTTTCGTTTTTCTTTTGTTTTTGTTTTTGTTTTCTTTTATTTCAGTAGTAGTGAATAAATGTGATTCAGATAGAGCTTCACTTGGCACCAACAGATCTACCTTTTACCTTATGGTTAAAGACAGATTACAAATGAGGCTAGTTCTAGTCGTGACCTTTAGAGTCTTGAGTTGACTGAAACTGTCGTCAATGGCGTTCATGGCTATATTTGAGCTTCAAATTTGAACCAAGATTGTTGTGGGACCTCGACTCGATACTCTTTAGCAATCCTAAGGATGGTGAGGTGAGGTTTGAAATTGCATAACCCGAGTGCCGTGCCTATAAGAATTTTCCTCGAGTGTTTTTCTAGGCGAAATCTTAAGTGAGCTCGACTTGTGAGATGATCATAGGCCTTCCTTGATTCCCTATTGAAATTGAAAGACCTCTTTAGCCTACCTTGACAAAATCCATAGTCAACCCCTTTGAGCCTGAGCCGACTTGTTCAAAACCATATTTTTAGCCTTCATCCGTTCTCTAAATACCATCACTTGGCACCCATTCTTTCCTTGAGCACTCTTGATAAAGAATAGGAAAAATTCATAAGTTTGGGGGAGAGATGAAGAAATGCATAGTGATGAAAGGCTTGGTTATAAAAAAAAATGGGCCAAAGAAAAAGGTTGAAAAACATAGTGAATCAAAAAGGGAAAAGAAAAAGAGTGAAAGTTTGAAAAAGAGGTTGAAATGATGAAAAAGAAAGAAAAAGGGAAGAAAATGAGCCCAAAATAAAATACAGAGTTACTATGAGTTTATCTAAATTCCCCAAGGAAAAATTTGTGACTCAAAGAGTCAAGAGTGTCATGTGCAACAGTGTGAACAATTGGAGTGCTTAAGGCAAGATGTTCTACCAAAGTTCATTGTGACCAAAATTCAATCCAAAAAGCCTCCATTACAACTCGACAAAGCCCTATAAGATCTCAAGTTGAGTGAGCTTACATTAGTGGTGATTTACACGAGGGGCAAGCCTATGGTACGAAAGGACGGACTTGAGTCATTCTTTGTTGAGTGAAGAGATCACCCCACAATAAACCCAATTCTGAGAGTCATTCTTTATGGTGAGGAAATCCTAAAGAGAGTTGAGGAGGAAGAGTTTGGGATCCACAATGATTGCGGTAAAAGAGGAAAACTCTATGACAACCTTAGTCAACTCTTGAAGCTTTGGTGTCACATTAGATCTAGTGGGCTAGAAAATCATTGCATAATTTTGTCAATAATTCATTTGTGTTGAGGATAGTCGTTAGTCCCAATTGAAGCTTGATGAATCACATCTTAATGGCTGAAATACTTTATATTTTCTTGTTACGGAGGTGGGAGTTATTTTGTTTGCTTGAGGACAAACAAAGCCTTAAGTTTGGTGGAGTTGATAACTAGTGATTTGTACTACTATTTACTCCCTTTTTCTTAGGTTTTTGAGGCAACAATTGGTCTAATTAACCCCACATTTTGATGCAAATGATTTGAATTGCAGGAACTGAGTGGATTTGTAAATATTGATCCAAAAGACCTCAAAAGGAAGCAGAACTTGCAAAATTCCAGGACCCAGCCAAACTGTTGCAGCACCCATTTTTCCGCTGTAGCGTTTGTCCCATCGCTGCAACGGATTTCTCTTCGCTGCCGCGCTGCAAAGTTCAGAGAGCTGGTTTTCAAGGCCATCCAAAGCGCTGTTCGCGCCACTTTTCCTCTGGACGCAGTTGGCAAACTTCAGAGAATGGGCAAATATGGGACTTCATGATTCTACGGTCAACGGTATTATTCCGCCGCCGCGCTCCAGCCACTGTTGCAACGCTTCAGTATTCCGCTGGGCGCGAAGTTGAAGAATTAGAGAACTGGAAAGTGCAAAATCGCTGCAGCAGTCATTAATCCGCTGCAGCGGAAGCCTATTCGCCCAGCGCTCAGAATTACGCTGGGAGCGGATTCTCCGTAGGGGCACTTTTGTCCAGTATTTTCAGCCATGTATAAATAGATCTTTTCTTCATTTTCTAGGTTATCAGCCGTTTGGAGAACATGTGAATAGTACTTTTTAGCCATTTTGAGTTATTTCAGCATAATTTTAACATTAGTTCTTCAACTAATATCTTGTAAATCACAATTATGAGCTTAAATCTATCTTCTACTTGTGTTTCTTCTTCATTCATGAGTAGCTAGACCCATTAGATAGGGTTGTTACCCAACCCTAGTGTGGGTACTTAATGGGTTTTCTATTTTAGAGTGATTATGTGTATGGTTGTTTGGTATTCAGCTTAATTTGTGCATAAATCTCAGATTTAGTGGTTGCAAACACTATGTCAAGCCTTTATGACTAGGGTCACTCTTGAGAAAGATGACCAAGTCTAGGTAATTAAGCTAACAAAATATTGGGGGTGAGCTCAAGAGGTTGATAGCCTCAGTAAAAGGGTGGATCCTAGAGATAGCTACACCCGATTTGAGCCGATCGTGCGGTTCATGGAAACACCCAATTGTGCTTGAGAAAGCCAATTTTGGGTAAAGTCACCCATATTACCGAGAGGTAGTGGGTGAGTACCTTAGCATGAGGTTATACCATAAATCCCCATTTCACAATCTCATTTTAGATTTTAAGCCCGTTAATTGCTCACCTAGGTGTAAGTCATAGCCCTAGTCCCTTTTATCAACTGAGAAAACCTTCAAAAAGAATTTAGTTAGCTAGTTCGTAATTTCAATTAGGCTAAAACCATAGTATAATTGCAAACCCTTTTTATGAGAAGTGCAATTAAGAACACAACTCGCTACTAGATCACTTAGACACTCGACTCCAACATATATAGTTCCTTGTGGAAATTGATCCCGACCCTTCGGGTAAAAGCTGCATTGACCCCGTACTTGCTACTCTTTAGTGGTATAGGCGGGAGCCGATCACTGTGCTAGAAAGTCTAAAACTTGCCCCAAATAGTTTTCTAGACAAAATCTTAAGTTAGCTCGACTTGTGAAGTGATTATAGGCCCTCCTTGTTTCCCTGTTGAAATTAAAGACTTTCATAGCCTACCATGATAGTATCCTTAGTCAACTCCTTTTGAGCTTTAGCCTATTATTCAAAAACCACGTTACAAACCTTCATCCGTTCTCTAATGACCCTCTCTTGGAACCCATTACTTCCTTGAGCACTCACGATGAAACTAGTGATGGTTAGCCCGGCTACGCACGGGCCCAATCTCGGATGGTTGATTTGTCTTTGAAAATTTTGATATGATTAATCAATTTAATAAATGTATCATTAGCGAACTCAAGATAATGTCCATTTTGTTATATTTTCAGTTTCTTTCAGAAAAAAGTATCTCCATAGCATTTGTATAGGTTCAGAAGTTATTCACTCGTTACCAAGCTTAATATTACCTTTCTAAATGTTAGGTTGTTATTTTTTTTAATTTGATGTCTGTGTGTTCATAAGTTAACATAGTATATACATAATAACAAACATTAATTATAGGTAACAATAATAACTATATTTCATGTTTTTTTTAATATCAAAATTTAAAAACTATCCGACCTTATTTTTAAAATTAAATTTACCAACCTTTTCAATATTCTTAGAAAGAAAAGGAAAAAATAGTAGAAAATTGTTTTCCAACACTTGGCAAAGTCATGAAAAAAGTGGTTCATAGTGCAAACAACTTGTTTCCAAATTAAAAATAATTGGGAACTTGAATAAAGATAAAAGCAAAAATAACTTTGTTCTTCAAGTTGAAGATGTAGAGTTTGTAGTTCATATGCTTTATGGGTTTACTAACATGCATTTGTTTTCCAAATTAACCATAGGCAAGAGCGCCAATCTTGACTTTAAGAACAATGGTTAAAAAACAAAAATATATTTCTTCAACTTTGCATTACACTTTGGATAGTTTAAAAAAAATTATAACGTAAGGTTTAAAATTACTTGAATTGCATTTGTTAAAAGAAAGAAAAATTACAATTTGCTTAAACTACCAAACAACTTATATAAGCTTTTCCTTGGAACTTATTTTAGTCCTAAAATAGAACACATAGTCAAGCAAATCAAACGAAGAGCTTGAGTGATGTGTGAGAAATGGTAAACTCAGATTTCTGCAATTATTTTACTCCTTTTGCAGTTTTATGAGTATTTCTTACCCCTTCAACGCACAACTAAAATTTATGACTTCTAAATAAAATATAAAAGGAGAACTATTTTCCTAATTAATTAGAATGAAGTTAATTTCAATGAGGAGTAAATACCAATGACGAGGTGGCATTTAGAGTTGGTGTTGTGTGTCCCAGGTGTCATAAAGTCTATTTAATATTGCTGCCAGATTTAAGTAACAACAAGTTTTTTGTTAGACATAATAATAATAATAATAATAATAATAATAATAATAATAATAATAATTATACTAACAACTTGTTTGGATGATTGTTTCACATCGTTCATAATGTATCGTATCGTATTGTATTGTATTGTACTGTATTATTTGATAAATACAATGTTTGGATAGATTGTAATGTTTGCCGTTGTTCATGATATCATGCACCAGCAATATGAAGAATAAATTTTACAATATTATAAAGAAAATGATACGAAATAAATTTAATATATAAAAAGGTAGAGTAAATGATAAAATAAAATTATTTAATAATAATGAAGGGTGAGATGAAATAAAAAGACAAGATAACGACGTAACTATACCAAATCGGTCGTTGCATAAAGTGACACATTTCATCGTTATGTAACGACAAATTTAACGATACGATACAATAAAATTTAAGTAACAACCAAAACAAACAGCATATTTAAAATAATAATATGATACAATACAACGGATAACGACCGTCCAAACAAGCTGTAACAAGAAGCTCTTTCTTAAACATAGTCATAACTATCAGTGGGGTAGCTTTTCAACACGTGGTCCCTATTAAAGAGTATACACAATTTATTAACTCAGCAGAAGAGCCCAACTTTTACTACGCACTGCACAACACCCTTAAGGATATTGGGAACATAATTTTAACTTACACTAAAACTCAACTGAGCAAGTGAAAAGCATAAAAATTACCAAAACACCCTGAACGACCCGAAACTCCTCAAGTAGCCGCTTCTATAATAATATGATGAAAAATAGTCAAAATCATAAGTTTGAGGGGAGAGACGAGGAAATTCAAAGTGATCAAAGGAATTGTCGAAAAAAGAAAAGCCAATAAAAGGTTGAAAAGCCAAAAAGAAATAAGTAGACCGCAGATCGGCGTCATAGTTTCCCTCAAGATGACCAACAGACTGGCCCACTATGCGGTCCGCATACCTGAAATGCGACCGCATAGTGGACCGCAGATCGGCGCCCCTTCACGAATTTTCTTCCTCTAAGTCCGTAGGGTATTTTTAATTCAAAAGGTCCGAACCGCTACAACTATGACAACATGAGATCTAACTGGGCATCGTTTTGGTTAAGAATTTTACGGGTCCTTACAAATGCCACATATATATATACATACATTTAGATATTCTCGTTCAAAGTGTGGACTTGTGCAACTCATTAGGAATTTTAGCCTATTATGAAAATTTTCAATTTGACTGATACACTTATTTACCATGACCAATCCATTCACATCATATTTATAGCACCTAAAACATTATAATTAAATTACTTGGCGCCCCGACATCCTAAATTACTATCAATATTTTTCGGGGCCTTACAATTACATCCCATTAAAGCCCCATAGGATCTCAAGTTGAGTGAGCTTACATTAGTGGTGACTTACACGAGGGGCAAGCCTATGGTACTTAAAGCCGGACTTGTGGCATTCTTTTGAGAGTGAAGAGAGCACTTCTTAATAATCCTGGTTTTGAGAGTACATTCTATATGGTGAGATGAGCTCATGGAGAGCATAAGAGAAAGAGTCTGGGATCCACAGTGAGTTAGGTGAGAGAGCGAAGCTCTTTGATGAATTGAGTCAACTCTTGAAGCTTTGGTGTCACATTAGACCTAGTGAACTAAGAAAGTCATTGCATGATGTTATCAATAATGCATTTGTGTTGAGGGCAATTGTTAGTCCCAATTGAAGCTTGATGAAGTCACATGTGAACAACTGAAATACTTTTTCTTTTTCTTGTGGAGGTGGGAGTTACCTTGTTTGCTTGAGGACAAGCAAAGATTTAAGTTTGAAGGAGTTGATAACTAGGGATTTTTACCCACTATTTACTCTCGTTTGCTTAAGATTTGAGGCAAAATTACACTAATGTACTCCCGAAAACTAATGCAAGGTGCTTAAATTGAAGGTTTTGAGTAAAATTGGAGAGAATGGCTAAAGATAACTCAAACAGAAGCCAAACTTACACAGCCCAGGAACCCAGGAAAAGCGCTGACAGCGCCATTATTTTGCTGCAGTGGAAGACATTCCACTATAGCGTCATTGTGATTGCTGCCGCGGATTGAAGTTAAGAGAGATGTGATTTGGGCCCTTTGAAACCGTTGACCGCGCCAAGATTCCGCTGCCGCGCTTTCTTCTTCGCTGGAGTGCTCATTAATCCGCTGGGCGCGGAGTATCAACTTCAGAGAGTTGGCAAAAGAGGTCTTTCACAATAGCACGGTCAGCGATGAAATTCCGCTGCCGCGCTTTCCAATTCCGTTGGGCGTTCAAGATTCAGCTGGGAACGGACTAGAGATTCAGAGAAATGCTAGATCTAGAAGCGCGGTCTGCGCTTAAAATTTCGCGTCCGTGGAAGCCACTTCGCTAAGGCGCTCAGTTTTTCGCTGACAGCGGAATCTCTGTAGGGGCAATTTTGTCTAGTATTTTCAGCTGTGTATAAATACTTCTTTTTCTCATTTTTAGATCATGAGATATCGTAAGGAGCTCGTGAATAATATATTTTTACCTTTTTGAGTAATTTTAGCATAGATTCTTCTCTTAATCTTAGATTTTATCCTTGTAATCAACATCTATGGCTTTAATTTTATCTTCTACTTTGATTTCTTCCATGAATATGAGCAGCTAGACCCATAAGCTAGGGTTGTGACCCAACCTTAGTGTAGGTATCTGATGGGTCTTCAATTTTAGGGTCTACTTGTGATTGGGTCTATGATATTTAGTCTGTTTCATGCTCAACTCATTGAATTAGTGATTGCAAACACTGATTCGTGCCTTCTTGACTCGGGTTACTCTTGAGAAAGATGACCCAAGTCTAGGTAGAATAGGTTAACAAGGAATTGGGGTGAATTCAAGAGATCCCCAATTAAAGGGTAGAAACTAGAGATAGTAATACCTGACTTGAGCCATTTCATTTGCTTTGGTGAAACACCCAATTAGGCTTGAGGAAGCCAATTCGGGCAAAGTCACCCAAACTACCGAGAGGTGTTGGGTGAGTAATTTAGTGTGAGGTTATATCATGTGCCCATGATCCATAAGTTTATACTAGATTTTAGATCCCGTTAGATACTCGCCTAGAGGTAAGTTGCATCCCTAGTGCCTTTAAATACTTGATAAATCCCACAAAAATATTGTAGCTAGTTTGATAATAGAAATCTTTAGTATTAAACTTAGTATAGAAATAAAACCATCCATGTTTAGAAAAGTAATTAAGAATAATTCACACTTCTAAATCGGATAAACACTCGACTCCAATTATATAACTCCGTGTGGATTTCGATCCTATCGGGTAAAAGCTACATCGACCTTGCCTTGCCATTCGATACTGGTATAGGTGAGCCTCGATCACTTTTTGGCGCTGTTGTCGGGGAGTTAAACGATGTTGACTATCTATTCGATTAGTTGTGTAGATTATTTTTCTTTCCTTCTATTTTATTAATTTGTGTGTTTCAATCGTTACAGCTACATCAATCTTGCCTTGCCATTCTATAGTGGTATAGGTGGGCCTCGATCATCTTACCTTCCTCCATTGCATCCTTGGATATCTGTATCACCACATCAGTCCCAAGGTTAATTTCCGTCAACTCATGAGCATATGTCTCCAACTTGTTGTACTCGTTCAAGTAGCTTCCCTCCAATTTCTCTAAAACCATTCTCTTCACCCTTTTTAACTTTGAATTACTTGTATTCAAACTAATCTATCCTCTGAATCAACCTTCATCTCTTTAACCTTAACCTTAGGATTATTCTGAATCTTTCTCTTAAAATAATGTGATAAAGCAGTAGGAGTAGCTCTTCTGTTCTCAAATACTTTACCACAATATATGTTCATCCCTCCAAGTTTTTATTTTTACCCCTTGATCTTTGTTATCCTTAGAAATAAGACATTTAAAGGACACACTATCTGACACTTGTATCTAAGTCTTCTCCTATCACTCTTATCTACCTGAGGGCCTCTATTGATAGAAACAACACAAAAACCAATAACTTCCTTAGCTTCAGCAAGATCCTTGGATGTCATACCCTATTGCAATGGTTTATACCTATCAAGTTGGACAGTTATCTCGAACTTCTTCTGCCTCTCAGATAAACCTAGGGCATCATTATCATAATCACTATCAATACTTTCTATATCTGTATCATCTATCACAGTCAGTAGCTACAACAACATGTACACTGTTTGTATCAGTTTGCTGGGGAAATACAAGAACATTTAGAGTATCATCCAGAAGGTCAACACCAAATATATGCACACTGAAACCATCATTAGTTAGGACTTAAAGCTTCCTAATCTCTTCATCCCATCCAACAAAAAATACATCCCAGATGAGTCAATAAATACTAGCTGTTGTACCTCAACAAATCCTAGTACTTCAGTGTATTCTTTACACAAATAAATATAAGAGAGGTGGTCTACTTCATAACAACTCAACATGTGCGTACCCATCTCTATTACTATAATACAATGTAGGTTCCAATACCCACTCACCTCATAATTAAAAGACAAGTTCACTTTATCCACCATCCTTCGGATAAAATCGCATGCAACAACAATAAAAAAAGAAGAAGCAAAAGGAGACCACATCAACAGTATTCAAGGCTAAACAATAAATATATAAAAATATAGAACCCCCACCATCAATTAATTAAACTAATAAATAAAAACCCTAACTTTAATATGTACGACCAACACGACAAGGAACACATGAAACAAAAGTAGATAAATAAATCTAGAAAAGTACAAAAAATAGCCCAGATAACATAAACAATCACAATCAAAAGATAAAAACTTGTCGGTTCTCAAATATTCCCCAACAACCCTACTTAAAGCTGTAAATGCTTAATTTAATCGAATGATATAGCAAGATAATGCCGAAAATCAAAGATGCTTATGTTTTATGCTTACCTAATCAGAGCAAACAACGAACCCTAAAGAAACCCGAAAATCGCCATTTGCTGGATTAGATAGACAGAATGAGAGAAATAGTAAACTAAGTGTTTTGTCATGGGTATAAGGTAAAATAACCGACCAAATAAAAATAAATGGGTCAGATCGGTTAAATGGGTCGAAAAATAACCAATAGCAATTTCAACCCCACAGAGCCACGTGGCCAAAGGAAAGGTTGCCACATCATTTAAGGAGAGGCCCACATGTGATGCCGTTAGTCGCGGGGACACTTTTGATAATAGAATTAACGTCCTATACATTTTCAGACGCCTAGATGAACAGGTTTTTTTTTATAAACCATTTATCATACGATAGAGATATTTTATGCCATTTTCCGTTCACATTATAGCAGACTATCTTAATTTCTTTATCTATTCCTTAAATTCCCTTCTTATAAAAATTCCTTCTAATCACTCAGCCTAAATTTTCTTTCCATGTACCAAAGAGCATACAGATTCTTGTCTATCAAATTTTGGTGACCCTTAATATTTTTGGGGTTGTTAATCAAATATGCGGTTAAATTTACTGTTTACTTTTTCTAGTTAATATACATAGATTATTCATTAATTATACACAGTTTATATATATATATATATATATATATATATATATATATATATATATATATATATATATATATATATATATATATATATATATATATATATATATATACGACCGCCGGATAATTTAAGAGAATAGGTGAACAATGATTTTGGTTAACTCTTCTATTTTCCCCCCTAAAAGATAAGTAAAGAATAACAACCATACAAGGCACAAAGATCGTGCAGTGTAACCCAAGCCATTGCTTCCATAATTTTGTTGTTTTCATAGAGATATCACTCAAATTTTCCTGTGACCTTTTTATTTTATTTTATGAATTTTTATTTAGTGTTCAATACTATTTTTAATTTTTTTCTTCTTCTAGTTGTGGGATCCTAGGTGCGGCAGGTAGGGGGAATAAAAAAATATAAAAATGCAAAACATGAAAAAGCTGATGTTGAGAAGCACTTAGTTGACTGTCATATATTTTTGATGTTGCCCAGTTATTATTCTTTTTTCAATTTCAGTTCTCTTTTGTAGAGTTCCATTTTGTCAGCATCTATGTGAATCTTTGGATTCCAGAATGAGGTGGAAACAAAATGAAAATTACGTATATTATTCCTTATGGTATTAGTATTATTCAGAATGACATCAGAATATACTAACTTTCTTTATCATTCATGAACTTGGCCCAAATCTAGTCCTAAATTGATATTTTTCTGATGATACACACAGTGAATAGAAAGCTTAACTTAAAATGGTTATGCAGCCTCCACTTCTCACTCACTTCTGCTTCTCCTTTTTCTTTTTTACACAGTAAAATGTAAGCTTGCAGTACAAGTTGGAGTACAATAGTTTTTCAGCTTTTTTGGCACTTATTAGAGTTTGCACTCGATCCCAACTTTCTTTTTATAAGCTCAGGAAAAAAAAACTAAGGAATTTTTGATCTTTATTATCCTTTCACTCCTTCCTTTTTTTAAAATAAGAGCAGAGAATAGCAAAGTAATTAATAGAAAGCACAAAAACGTAAAATATATTTCAATAGTGATCAGAATGTGTCCATACAATAATATTTTCTTTCCCTTTTATAGGGAACTTCAAGTTCAACGCTTACTCCTCTTTATGATTGAGTCATAATGAGAATTAATATCATTAATGAAACGTTATAATAGGTAATCGTAACCGTTTCGTGAAGATTCTATAACGTTTGGACTCATTAATCGAAGATCTATGAATCTGCCCTCTTTTCTGTCTTGGTTCATCTTGACTGTGTCTCTTAAATTCTTTGAATAGACTCGAGCACCCCCTTCTGGTCATCTCGTGGGTGTTTAGCTCGTATCTACTTAGTTTCGTATCTCTTTCTAAGTATCCTTCCAACTGTCTTTCCTCCATTGATCCACGTGACTTGCCATGTCAGCCACTTGATTAATTCCACGTGGAATATCTATTTTTACCAATAGTGATAGTCCCCCCACTTACCAATTATTCAACAATTGAATATTTGGGAAGTGGATCTTCATTTAAGGCGGAAATTTTTTGCCGCTTTTTCATTCGTTCCATTGAATTTTCTTCTGACCCAATACGTCGCTTGGAACTTCCATTTAATGCATGTGCCACGGCAGTCTCCGTTTGGTTCTGTAACTCTTCAGCGGGTTTTAGAGCTTTTTGCGGCTGCATCAGTCACGAAGTGATATTTTCATAATGACATTCCCATCATTACTTGCTTTTTTTACGGTTTCCTCTTCATATAAATACATCCTTCACCTTTGATTTTACGAAAAACTTTCTTCTTCTTTCATAACTTACTCAAATTTCTTTCTCACTCAATTATGTCTTCCCTAAATCCGGACCCTAGAAAAGTTGTAATTGTATATGAACTTCCCCCTTCTTCTGCTCCTATTCGGAGTAGGAGAGGAGGTAGGTTAAGAAGTTTAGGATCGGTGTCTGTTCATGGATCTTCTTCTCAACTCAATGTTACTCCTCCATCATCTTCTAGGACTAATATTACTCTTACATCATCTTCTAGGACTAGGGCTTCATCATCACATAGATCTTCTGCTAGGAGTAGAGACTCTAGTGAACCACTTCGTGAACCTACAAATGACGAGATTATTCCTGCTAAACTTTCCTTTGTTACTGATAGTGAGGCAATTAAAAATCAAGTCACTTCCATGACATCTAATGACCGCGCTGATATTTACCCATCTCAAATCACTGAGGGTTTAGTTTCCATTGTGCGTAGAGATTGTTACTGGAAATTTGACTTCCCGATTTTGGTCCCCAATGAGAATCAAAGGATTACTTCCTATAAAGCTGGTTTTTCTTTCGTGTATACATATCCCTTCACGTTAGGTTTTAGGCAACCCATCGATCCAGTCATTATCGTGTTTTGCCGTTTCTTCAATGTATGTTTGGGAAAAATCGGTCCTATTATTTGGAGGGTTGTGGAATGCCTTAGGTACTTAGAAAATCTAGCTTCTCTACCTTTCACCTTCTACCATCTGATCCATCTTTACTCTCCTAAATTATTCCGTCATGGAATTTGTACTCTTGTGGAAAGGAGTAAGAGAGTTTTGGTCAGTCCTGAGGACGATAAAGATCGTGGATGGTATGCTCGATTTGTTGCTGCCCCTACTAGTGGATTAGTAGGTGAAGAGAATATGCCCTTCTCTGAGAAGTGGAACTTTTCACGTAAGTTAACTTTTTATTTTTCTTCTTTTTTTGTGAAGAATACACGTTCTTGTAACTGTTTTGCTTTTTCTTTTTCAGCAACCATGGGAACCGTTGAGGAAATTCCAGATTTTCGTGGTTGGGTAGAAAAATTGTTAACAGTTTCTCCGATGGAAGAAAGGTCTTGGAAGTACCTTTCAAATAGATTTGGATGGAAAGTGAAAACTCACGGTAATCTTCTTTTTCAATTTCTCCTTACCTTCATATTTTCCTTGGAACTTATTGACCCTTTTCTTTACTAGGGTTTCCTGTTATGCTTCAAGGCTCTCCTTATCAAAGGCTTAGGAGATAATCCTGGGTTCTTCGTAAAAAAAAAAAGGTTGATAGGCCTCAAAACTCTGAAGATGAAGAAGAACAAGAGGAAGGCTCGTTGGTTCGAAAGCCATGATCAAGGAGACGAGTTGTTTCTGATGATGAATCCGCTCCCCTTCTTAGTTCCATTCCCGTGCTTGAGCCTGATAATGCCACCTAAGTGAGTTCTGATGAGAAAACACCTGCTGCAACCCATGGTTCAACTGAACAACTTTGCTCTCGAGGATTTAGTGAAGAAAATATTGGCTCAATTTCTGAGGAAGTGCCTCTTGCCATTTTTTCCGCATCTGCTCCGTTGGAACCTTATTTGCATGTACTTGTTACTGTCTCCACCTCTCCGACTGTGAATCTCTTGACTTCTTCGACTGCCCTTACTGCCGTACCTTCTCATGTTGAAGTCGTCTATTCTAGTAGTAGGGCGATTAAATAAGTTACCATTGAGATTCCTGCTGATGGTAACTGTATTGGTAAAAATGAGCTTCACACGTGTAACATTATGATGACCCAGCAATCTATGTGTAGTAATGAAATCATGACAACTAGACAAGACTTTATGAAGAGGTACGATATAAAAAGGAACGGAACAACATACCCACGGGGTAATCAGATACTGGAATCTCAACCTAATCGAGAAGATGAAGAGACACTGTCAAAGTGAATCAAGGCGAAATACAGGGCAGATTCGTGATCTTCAATTAATGAGCCAAACATTACACAATCTTCATGCAACATTTACGATTGATCATTGTAACGTTACATTAATGCCATTATTAATCATTAATGCTCAATCACGGAAAAGAGTAGACGTTATATTAAGAAATTCCCTATAAAAGGGAGTAAAATATAACTTGTAAGGACACGTTCGAACTGCTATTGCAATATACTTACTTTTTACACATCTTCCTACTTTCTATTTACTAATTTACTTACAATTATTAGCGTATTCCTTGGTTATCAGAAATCCGTGTTCTTCTTAAAATAGCTTTGGCAAAGAATCTAATTCTTTGATTAAATAAATTGGTTCCGTTACCGGGAATCTGATAATCTCTGTTTTTTCTCAAATAACATTCTGTGAATTATGTCGAACGCCAACGACAACAACCAACAGAGGGTTGGAACCCCAGTTCCATCGCCCTCAGGATCCCCACGAGGATCAAGGGAATATTCCCCAGAAAGATCTGCGACTCAAAACAATAATCTCAATGGAAATGAACAAGCATAAGAACAAGATACTGTGAAACAAATCATTGGTGAGTATGTGACTCAAGCCACAAGCTTTCATGAGGGGACTACCAGCTGCATCACCTACACCTCCTCTTAACAACACTATAACTGTGGAAAATCCACAACCCGGATTAGCAAACTCTGGAAGTGGAGGCACTCCAAATGAGTCCCTCGAAGCAAGACCATGTATGTCCAATAATCCAGAATTACAATCTTTATTACTAACCCTGCAGAAACAGGTGAAGGAACAAAATGATCGAATCGAGAAAATTCCTAGGGTAACACATGCCATCAAATGCATTGATGTTGATAGATATTCTCAACAACATTTGAAGCCAAGTGCATCACCCTGCCTATTCCCAAGAAATTCAAAATGCCTGATATTCCCAAGTACGATGGAACAACAGATCCACGTGATCATGTAACTGCTTTTACCACCAGATTAAAAGGCAACGACCTGATTAAACAAGAAATTGAGTCAGTACTAGTCAAGAAGTTCAGAGAGACAATCACCAAAGGATAATATGGTATTCTCTTCTACCTGAAAATTCTATTGACTCTTTAGCTGAGCTTGCAGATTCTTTTTTAAAAGCGCATTCCGGTGCGCAAAAAGTCGAAAAAAGAATGGAAGATATATTCAAAATAAAACAATGAGACACGAAGTTGCTCGTGAATTTGTAGACAGATTTCAACGAGAAAGAATGATGTTGCCAAGGGTACCTGATAATTGGGCAACCATGGCATTTGCAAGCAATTTAAATGACAAAAGCTAAAAAGCCATGCGAAGACTCAAGGAAAGCTTGAGAGAATTCCCAGCCACGACGTGGAACGATGTCTATAACAGGTACAACACTAAGCTACGAATAGAAGAAGACACCATAGCTCAGTCAAAAGCTGAATATCGAACCAATTCTAGACGCTCCGAACCAGAAAGGAGAACAGGTAAGAACATGTACGAACCTTATATGGGAACTTCGGGACGAGAAAATCGACCCAGGTTTGAAAACACCGGGTCAAAATATAGACCATCAATAGAGATACAAGTTCATCCTCATCAAGATCCAGAAAGGATCGGGATGAACGGAATAGAGGTAATACAAGAATTGGAGACTACAACTTCAATGTAAGTACTTCTGAATTAATTACAGTACTGAGAAATATGGGTGATAAGGTTCGATGGCCCAAAGAAATGAGGTCGAACCTGAATAAAAGGAATCCAGTCTTCTGGTGTGAACTCCATAACGATCTTGGGCACAGAACATCAGATTGCAGATTATTGCAAGATGAGGTAGAACAATTATTAAGACAGGGCTATCTAACAGATCTATTTAGTGAAAAAGGTAAACAAGCATATATGAAGAACATGCAGGAGCCCCAAAAACCACCATCTCCAAAGCGAACAGTGAACGTGATACATGGAGGAGAGGAGGTGAACGGAGTAATCTGTAAGAGAACAACAAAATTCACAATTACACACGGGAAACGGATTCGTGAAGATGTGGAAGCAGACAATATATCATTTGACGATGCAGATATCAACGGATTAATACTTCCACACAACGACACACTGGTAATATCCCTACTTATACATGACACTAACGTAAAAAGAGTGTTGATTGATCCAGGTCTCAGTCACCATCATTTTGTCGAGAGTTGTGGAAGAAATGCTAATGGAGGATCAAGTAATCCCAAAAGAACGCGACTTATCTGGGTTTGACAACTCTACGATCGTAACAAAAGGGGAAATTGAGCTTAGCACCTATGCAGAAGGAGTAATAAAAAATACTAGATTCCAAGTCATTGATACTGATATGGCTTAAAACGTAATCATGGGGAGACCATGGATCCATGACATGAAAGTAATACATCTACCTTACATCAGGTAATTAAATTCCCAGATTCGGGGCGATCAACAAACCTCAAGGAATATAAATTCCGTAGTACACTCCAACAAAAAAGAAGAAGCGGAAGAATCAAAAGATGAGGAAATCGTCCAAACAGGTACGGAAAAAACTGTTATCCAAACAGGTACGGAAGAGGATAACCACGAGAAGGTGAACCAAGTCACCACGGAAGAAGTCTCAAAACATACGGACATGGATTTCAGACCTGATGTCATTCAGGAACCAGAAGAAGAAGAGCATATCAAAACAACTACAGAAGAGCTCCAAGTTGTTCCACTGTTCGAGCAGAAGCCCGAACAAAAAGTTCACATAGGCACGAGGCTAAACCCCAGCAAAAAAGGTAAGTTAATTGAATATTTAAATGCTAACGTAGATTGCTTTGCTTGGTCCCATTCAGACATGACAGGTATTCCTCCAGAAGTGATGGCTCATAAACTAAATAAAGATCCATCCTTCATGCCTGTCAAGCAAAAGAAAAGAAAGCAAGGACTATTCAAGAACCAAGTGATCGACGAAGAGGTACAGAAACTCTTGAAAATTGGTTCAATACGTGAGGTAAAATATTATAATTGGTTAGCCAATACTGTAGTGGTGCCCAAAAAGAATGGTAAATGGAGAGTATGCGTAGATTACATAGATTTAAATAAAGCATGTCCTAAAGACTTATTTCCATCACCGCACATAGATCAAATGATTGATGCCACTGTAGGTCATGAATTGTTAAGCTTTCTAGATGCGTACTTTGGTTATAATCAGATAAAAATGGATCCCTTAGACGAGGAAAAAATATCCTTTATTACAAACAAGGGGACTTATTGTTATAAAGTCATGCCTTTTGGCTTGAAAAATGCTGGAGCCACGTATCAAAGGCCGGTGACCAAGATGTTCCAGGAATATCTGGGGAAAACAATGGAGGTATACATTGATGACATGCTGGTGAAATAAACACAAGCGGAAGATCATTTCCAGCATCTTTCAATTACCTTTGAAATCCTACGCAGGTATAATATGAAACTAAATCCAGAAAAATGCGCCTTTGGCGTAAAATCATGTAAGTTTTGGGTTTCCTTATATCAAATAGAGGAATAGAAGTAAATTCTACTCAAATTAAAGCTATTTATGAAATACCCAATATACTTACGAGCAAGAAAGAATTTCAAAGACTAACAGGAAGAATTACAGCTTTAGGAAGATTTATCTCCAGGTCTTCGGAGAAGAGCTTTAAATTCTTTTCAGTTCTCAAAAAGCAGAATTAGTTCGAATGGACTGAAGAATGTCAACAGGCTCTAAAATATCTGAAGGCCTATCTATCAAAATCCCTGTTACTGTCTAAGCCAAAAGAGGGGGAAAGGCTGTATGTCTATCTTGCCGTTGCAGAAATTGCCGTAAGTGCAGTACTGGTAAGAGAAGACAAAGGTAAGCAATCTCCAATTTATTATGTAAGCAAGTCCTTATTAGATGCAGAAACTAGATATCCTCATCTAGAAAAATTAGCCTTAGCTCTAATCATGGCGGCTAGAAAGTTGAGACCATATTTTCAATGTCATCCAATCACTGTTGTAACCTCATACCCATTGAGAAATATTTTGTATAAACAAGAATTATCAGGAAGATTAGCTAAGTGGGAAATAGAATTAAGCAAACATGACATAACATATCAGCCTAGGACTGCAATAAAGTCTCAAAGTTTAGCTGATTTCGTCGCTGATTTTAATACTAGCATAATCCCTGAAGTGGAAAGAGAGTTGCAACTCTTTAACGGGGATAATCCAGGAATATGGACCCTATTTACAGACGGCTCTTCTAATGTAAAAGGAGTTGTCTTGGGAATTTTTTTAATATCACCTACGGGTGAAAAGATACGACAAGCTATTAAATGTTATCCAATAACTAACAATGAAGCAGAGTACGAAGCTGTCATTGCAGGGCTTGAACCGGCACGAGAACTCTCAGTCGAGCAGATCGTAATAAAAAGTGACTCTCAACTAGTGGTGAACTAGATGCAGGGGACTTACACCACTAGAGAGGCCCGGATGCAACAATATCTGAAAAAGGCACGAGACCTAGTAAGACAGTTCCAATCATGGAAGGTTATGCATATACCCAGGGAGGAAAATGCAGAAGCGGATGCATTATCTAACCTCGTTGTAGTTGCAGAAGTGACGAATAAAGACAATGAAATTGTCATACACCTATTTCACTCAGCAATAGACCAGGACAAAAATGAGGTAACATTTAACAATTTAACCTGGGATTGGAGAAACGAAATTTTAAATCTTTTGCAGAATGGTACCGTACCCGAAGATAAAAAAGAAGCTCAAGAACTTCGCCGAAAAGCTGCACGGTACTACCTCATTCGTGATACTTTATACCGCAAAATGTTTGGAGGTCCCTTAGCAAAGTGCCTCGGACCCAATCAAATGGAGTTCATAATGAAAGAAGTACACGAAGGACACTGCGAAAAACACGAAGGAGCAAGATCCTTAGTCAAAGCCCTAATCAGATCATGGTACTATTGGCCCAAAATGGAAGAAGAGGCTGAGAATTTCGTAGCTAGATGCGACAAATGCCAACGGTATTCTAACAACATGCATCGACCAACAGAGTTAATTCACCCAGTGATATCACCATGGCCATTCATGAAATGGGGCATGGACATAGTAGGGCCCCTTCCCCCTGCTAAAGGAATGGTACGGTTCTTACTCGTATTAACTGATTATTTCACAAAGTGGGTGGAGGCAAACAATTTTAAACAGGTGCGAGAAAAAGAAGTGAAAAGATTCATATGGAAACAAATAATATGCCGCTTTGGAATACCGGGGGAGATCGTATATGACAATGTCCCGCAATTCATAGGCTCACAAATCACAGAATTCTTCGAAAGTTGGCAAATCAAACGAATCACTTCATCACCATATCACCCCGTGGCTAATGGACAAGCCGAGTCAACAAACAAATTCATCGTCAACAACCTAAAGAAACGATTGGAAAAAGCCAAGGGAAACTGGCCCGATGAGCTACCGACAATATTATGGGCTCACAGAACTACTGCAAAAACAGCTACGGGAGAGACTCCCTTCACGCTTGTTTACAGTTCAGAAGCTTAAATACCGGTGGAAATTGGTGAGCCAAGTACCAGATTCACAACAACAACGAAAGAAAAAAATAACAACGAATTAAGGACAAATCCGGATTTGCTCGAGCAAAGAAAAGAAGCCGCACTTATACGTATGGCAACCCAAAAATAAATTATAGAGCGATATTACAACAGAAAAGCTCACCTCAGATATTTCAAAATTGGGGACTTCGTTCTAAAAAAATTCTTCCAATCAACGAAAGAAACTGGTGCAGGAAAGCTAAATACAAATTGGGAAGGACCTTACAAAGTCCGTGGCATCGCTGGAAAAGGCGCTTATGAGCTAGAGGCTATGGACGACAGAATCTTGCCAACCAATTGGAATGCTGTTCATTTGAAGAAGTATTACTTCTGAGTAAAAAGAATACCTACAGTTAGGTATAATTACGTTCGATTTTACTTTTGTACAGCTAAAATTATACTAACCATTTTAGATGATAGGCAAAAAGCTAACCCATCACCAAATGATGATATTAGACATGCACAAACACGAGGAAGTAACTGAATTCCCGGTCTAGGGTTACAACTTTCTGATGGACATTTTTAAGGGTTAAGCAGTCATCATCTAAAACTATATACCTTCGAGTCCCGTATATTTTTCCTTTTCAGGAAAAGAACCACAAGGAAAGAATAGTCAAGTGCTCGAGATTTTATTCTTCAAATCTCAAACACTTGGGGGAATATACAATATGGAAGGCAAAGAAAAAGCAAAGAAGACTATCAAAAAGTCAAAGCTCGAGCCTGAAGATCCATTTTTTCAACAAGTCAAGTACTATGAGCAAAATCAAAGAGCCATAGGCAACAAAGCCTGATTCAAAACCTTCGAAAAACATATTCGTAAATGTAAATGAATGTTTCCAAAAACAAATTCGTAAATGTAAACGAATGTTCAGGTTAAAGGCAGAATATTAGTTACGGGTAAAAATGCACATCTTTGTACTTACTCAAAAACTATTGTAAATGAAAACAATTATGAATGAAAGATCATTATCCTTGTACTTATTCAGAAAGCTATTATGAATGAAAACATTTACGGATGAAAAAGCATTACCCTAGTACTCATTTAAAAACTGTTATCAATAAAAACAGTTATGGGTATAAAAACAGTTAAAAATTGTTATAAATGAAAACAATTATTCCCTCGTACTAATTCGACAAAACTATTGCAAAAGAAAAACAGTTCCGAGTACAAGTTCATATCAAATCTGTTGAAAGAAAAACAGTTACAAAATAAGTTATAGACGATACACAAACACATGTGAAATGTTACAAAAGTTCGAAACAAGGCAAAAAATTTCTTCAAAACATTATTAAAGAAAAACATGTGAAATTTCTATCTCTCTTTTGTATATTTACACCATTATGAAGTTGAGATGTCTTCTTCATTAAGTGTCGATCAAAAAAAGGCCCTCTTTTATAAACTGTGGCTATTACGACAAGGTACAAACAGTCTAAGCATTTTAAAAAAAAAATGCAAAGTCAAGAACTCAGAGGTAAACCAAAAACCTAAAAAAGAAAGCATGCAAAGACTTAAGAGTAAAACAAAAACTCGAAGAAAAGCTAAAGTCATGCTAATATTGATATATTATGGTAAAATAAACTAAGTTTTAACTTAGTTAAAGCCGATTTAATTTATAAATTGATTGCGCCTAAGTTATGAATTGGGGACTTACGAAGGATCCAACTTTACCCCCGATGGGACTGGGGTTAACCACCAATTGATACAAATAACAAAAAAAAAAGAACCAAGTTCTTTAAACTTTTCTAGATGGGGGGGGGGGGTTGTCTTCACTGGCAGGAGGAGCAGCTTGAGATGGGGAGATACAAGCAGCAGGGACCTCAACCTCAGGTGAAGAGAGATTCTGACTTTGCTAAGACTTCTCAATCGTCTCTCTGGTTTTAGCAATTTCGGCTTCCAAGTCAAAACCCTCTTGGCCCATTTCCGTCAATGTGTCCAGACGGGCATTCAGATAAGCCCAGCTAACATCAACGACTGCTTTTTCTTCAAGAGCTTCATAATCCTTCTCCCACTGTTCAACTTCAGCTCATAACTCATCTCTTTCAGCCACGACATCATTGTGAGAGGCCTGTAAAGGAGTGAAAGATCTTTCCAGAAACCGGACCTTTTCTGAAGAGTTTCGGAGGTCCTCCTGGGTTTGGGTGAGCAATTGCAAAAGTTCACCAGAGTACACCTCCTTCTGGTCCAACAAAGCCTTCAAGATCCTAATCTCCTCTGTGGCACGGGAAAGCTGCTTTGCAAATGAAGACTCTAGGACACTTTTGTCCTTACCTGCCTGGTTAGAAGACGCCTTCTCGACGGCCAGTTCTGCTGCAACAACTCTAACATACTGCTCCAAGGTACATTTTTCCTCCTCCATTGCCTCCATGTCAAGCTGTAAACTCTCGTACTGCTCAATCCAATTGATAGCCTTGATTTGGAAATCCTTTGCTGCTTGCTCCATCTGAACGACCCTCTTCATTAACTCTGTGCCTACAAGAATGATCTACATAAAAAGATAAATTAGACACGGTAAGAGCATATATAAGTACGTATGAAAATCAAGTTTTACCTTTAAGGACGAGTGCACAATCTCGTTCATCCAAGTTAGGGTATTGTGTCTTTCCAGCTTAGACTTTTCAGTCGGGCCTATCAATGGCTTTAACCATACATCAGCATGGCCCGACTTTTTCATGAGGCTGCCCATTGCTGGGACTTCTATTATAACTTGCCTCATCTCCCCCCTGCTGGAAGACCCTACTTCTACAGTAGAAGACATGAAAGCGGGGGCGGATAAAGGAGCCACGGGCGAAGTAGGCTGAGAAATAGAAATAACCACGGGAACATAAACAACAGCGGGAATAGGAACAACCATGGGAGAGGAAACAACAACAGGAGCAATTGAAAGTTCTTTGGGACCAGGAGGAGAGAAACCAACAAGAGGGGCTTCATCAGAAATGGTACCAAAATATTCACGGGACAGAAGATCAATGGATTCATGAACAGGAGAGGGAGTTGCATCCTTAGGTGCAGAAAGTTCGGATTCATGTACGGGAGGATCAACAATTGGTGCAGACTCATCGTAAGAGACCACCCTCCTCCTACGTGTCCTGTGGACCAGCGAACCATCCTCTTCCTCTTCCTCCTCTAAGGTCCTGGACCCATTTGCTTTTCTTTCCAACGAGGAGGAACCAACAATGATCTCCTGGGCCTTTGTTAGGAACAACCTTGAACGGACACAGCCGCAGCAGAAATACCACGAGCAGGAAACCCTAACAAATGAAAGGAATCAGATAAAGATCAAAAAGGGAAGAAGTAAAAAAAGAACGTCACTTACCGTGGTATTAACCTTCCAACCAAACCTCCCAAAGAGGTACTTCCACGAACGTTCTTGTAACGGAGAAATCAACAAGAGTTTTTCTACCCAATCACGGAAACCGGAGACATTCTCAACGCATCCCATGGTTGCTGCAAAGCAAAAAGAATTAGTCACGGAACTGATAATTTATCAAAAACAAAGGAAAGGAAAGTGAGCAAAACTGTACTCACGTGCAAGATTCCACTTCTCAGGGAAGGGGAGATTTTCTTCACCTACTAAACCTGCAGTAGGGACTGCAACATACCGGACATACCACCCTCGGTCTTTGTCATCATCCGGAGTAACTAACACTCTTTTACTCCTAGCCGCGAGAGTAAACACTCCTTGGCAGAACAACATCGGAGAATAGAGGTGAATAAGATGATGAAAAGTGAAGGGTACGGAAGCTAAATTGGCCAAATACCTAAGGCGCGCGACAACTCGCCAAACAAGAGGACCGACTTGTCCCAGACAAATTTTGAAGAATCAACAAAACTCGATGATAACAGGGTCGATAGGAGGCTTGAATCCTAATGTGAAAGGGTAAGTATAAATATAAGAATACCCGATCTTGTAAGAGAATATTCTTTGGTTATCGTTGGGAACAATAACAGGAAAATCAGGCTTCCAAAAATAATCCCTGCGTACAAGATACACCAAGCCCACTGTTATCTGGGTAGGATAAAGTTCGGCACAGTCATGCGAAGACATTGAAGAAAGTTGTTCGCTCATGGCCTGACTATCCTTGGCAAAAGAAAACTCCGCAGGGATAATTTCATCGACCCTCGGCTCGCGAAGCGGTTCACTATTTTCTCTACTCTTTGATAAAGATCTAGAAGCCCTAGCCCTTGAAGAAGATAAAGAAACAGAAGACCTAGAAGAAGATGTGGGAGTAACATGAGAAGAAGAAGCTGTAAAGACTATAGAATTCTTAACCAAAAACGATGCCCAGTTAGATCCCCATGTTGAAATAGCCATAGAAATTCTTAGGTTCGGACCTTTTAGGAGTGGAAAGTATCCCCGGACTTAGAGGAAGAAATTCGTAGAAGGATGCAGATCTGCGGTCCACTATGCGGCCGCATATCTGGTATGCGGACCGCATAATGGCCGCATAGCTGGACAGATTGCTGTCCATTTTGATGGCAACTATGTGGCCCAAAATCCGATCGCATTTCGTGTATGCGGGCCGCATAGTTCGTCGCATATTTGCATTCAAGTTTTGCGGAGGGAGTTATGTGGTGCACTATGCGACCGCATAACAGGTATGCAAACCGCATAGCTGCCGCATACCTGGGCAGTTTCCTCTTTCTTTTCCGCCCAGTTGAGGCCAGTTATGCGGCAGGGTTGCAGACCGCATAATTGAAATGCGATCGCATTTCGGACCGTAAACCTGCGTTGGGGCACCCATTTTCTAAATTTTAAAACCCGACCCCCAGACTTATATAACACCCATCCCCCATCTTTTAGCCATTTTATGATATTTTGGAGTGAGAAGAGAGTGGGTTCTAGAGAGGGAAGGTCCCAACTCCCTCCAATTGATCCTCCATCACCATTCAAGCTTGGAATTAATCAAGAAGGACACAAATTTCTTCCCTCTAAGAGGTAAGCTTATACCACACCAACCTTAATTTCCAGGTTTTAATTAAAATGGACCATGGATAGGTTAGTTCATGGGAATGGGGATGGAAACCATACTTGCATGTAATCAAGTAATCCTAAACTAGTAAAGGGAAATAAGTTAGAGTAATCTTTCATTAAAAAGGGGACCATTCAATCTTAAGGAGCACCTAATGTTTGATACAATGCTCAAGTAAGCTCAAGCCATGATCATTATTCCTAATTATGGGTTCAATTGTGCTACATTGTGAATTAGATTGAAGGTGCTAAAAGGGTCCGGTGGATTGCGTTAGAAATAAAGGAAAAATCCCAAATCGAGGTATGTATGGCTAACTTTAATCTTTGTAGAATCAACACGCTAGTGTCCGAGAAATTGGTATGAGTTCCTTGCTTGATCATATTTGAATTGATTTTTCTAATGAGTTGAGGCGTAAGATTATGTTCTCTGATTGTCTTAGTTGTTTACCATGTCACCATGTTACTTGAAATTGTGAATCATGATTCTTTATGCTTATCCTATCATGCGCAAATTCATCATATATTGGAACCTATCGATATGAAGGATAGTGCTACTGAATGAATGAAAAGGGTAACAAACTCAATTGTTAAATGTTTCCAAGTGCCAAGGGCTATGTAATAAATGATGGGAAAGAAATGTGAACTGATTTAATTAAGTTAAATGGTTATGGCGTACCTTACATGTCCCATTGATTTTGGAAAGGTTATTGTGCCCCTTGATTTCATATGGTTCTCCGGTTGCTATGAACTCATATTCGTGGTGGTAGAAATTCTTGTAATTGAATTGTTGCTTTGGTGTTGTTTATTTAAACTATGTCTGGTGGGATCGGGTTGCATGCCGCAACATGAGGGATAAGTGCGTTATGTTGAGATGGAATAAGGGTGAAATATGATTGTTCGGTGGGATCGGGTTGCACGCCGCAATAGAAAAAATAAGGGTGGTATGTTGAGAAGGAATAAGGGTGAAATGTGATTGTCCGTTAGGATCAAGTTGCACGTCGCAACAGGAGGAATATGGGTGGTATGTTGAGGAGTAATAAGGG